>SZWC01008192.1:72154-101819 GCA_023375785.1 Penium margaritaceum
AGAGAGAGATCTTGACGAAGAGTTCACGAGCACAACAAGAAGGGGCCAGCCGGCGGGTACAGGCTTGAAGGCTGGTAATGGTGGGCTGGTAGGAATGAGGTTCTGCCCACCAAGTGGGAGCTGGCTTGTTGGCAGGAGATTGATGGCTGGTGAAATTTGGCCCTGTGGAAGAGGCAGACACACCTGCCAGTAGTAGTGGATTGGTCAGGGCAGGCGGTAGAGAGAGGGGGTGGAGCACAAACATGTGGGCTGACCGTGGACATGTGGGAATGGGCTGCGCTGCTCATGGGAATGGGCTAGCTAGTCGCCTCAAATTGATGGAAATGAGTATGTTTTTGCACAAGTGTGGCATGGATGGATATGATGCTACACTCTCTTTGTTACATTGGGTAGTGTTTGATAAGAGAGAAGTTACTCGGAAGCTTCTTAGCACTGCTGCTGCTAACCAAATAACATATCCTGGTCAGCACTCATAGTGTTTTGCAAGGAACACATAAGAACAGGTAAGATCTAGCTAGGTAGACATGCATGGTTCTTGAAGCAACATTAATGTACACAACATAAACAGCTGCCAGGGGGGTCAATTATTGGTATTTGTGTTTAACTTCTAGCTTACCAATACTTTGATCACTGTCCACTGGCCTCTGCACACATGTGAGAAATTGCTAGGAAGCTTCCTAACCTTGCTGCTGCTGATGTGGCGACACTGTCCAGTCAGCTAGCGCACCAGCAAGAAAGCAGGTGCAAGAAACAGCAAGGATTAGGCTAGAGAGACGCGCAAAGTCTCATAAGCTCCAATAGCTTAGTTTTGCAGAGAGAGCAAACAACTAACAAGCACACAGCATAAACACCTGCCGCGGCACAAGGCGGGTGATGCATGCAGCAGTGTCACTTTTGTCCTAAAACCGGCTCAAAACCACTGTTATGGCCGCAACTCTGCGCACAGGCATCCAAAGGCAACACCGTCTGAACCTAGAGATGCAAAATATTGAGCCGGACGCCACGATTGGTCACACGCACAAGTCCAGCATTGATCGGTGGAAGCACAATGCAAAACATGCAAATCGGGCTCGAGAGCCAGTCCACCGAGAAAACTCTAACGTCTATAGAAAAACTGCAGAGCACCCTAGCAAGTACCCAGGACGTCGTGGCAGCCGTCTGGCAGCTGCTGGTGGATGGATCCACCAACCGTCAGTGCTCTGGCGCCTGCTCGGCCTGCATCAGGGATCTGCACAAGCATGGACACAGCCGAGTGGTAACAGTAAGCTGTACAAATGGATGGAAATAACTCACATCACAACACTCCCCCATGACCCGATGATACGCATGTCCATACACGTGCAGAACTAATACAGGTGCACAACAAGATGCTCAACAGTCCATGCTCACACACCCCACTCCAGCCACTCTCAAGCAAGGGACGTAGTCCGACAGAACGAATGGCCACCATGAACTTTCCATGCGCAAGTGCCTTGGTCAAGAAGTCAGCCCGCTACATATCCGTGCCGATCCAGATGATGGAGATCACCTGTCGCTCCACAAGATCACGGACAAAGTGATGCTCAACAGCAATGTGTTTTGTGCGTGCATGAAACACACCAGAGTTCTCTGCAATGGCAAGAGCACTCTCGTTGTCATAGCGCAAAACGATGCAAGGCACAGACTGACGCAACTCACAAAATAGACACTGTAGCCACACTGCCTCAGCAGCACCAGCCCCCAGAATAACATACTCAGCCTCTGATGAGCTACATGCGATACAACCCTGTTTGCCACTACGCCACGACACAACGGTACCACTAAGCAGGAACACGTAGCCTGTCCGACTGCGCCCATCAGGACTCCACGCCCAGTCACTGTCTGTGTAGACATCGACTACCACTGAATATTGCCGTCGAAAGCAGAGTCCAAGGAACGATGTGGACACCACGTACCGCACCACTTGCACAGCCGCATGAAGGGCTCTCGCCCGAGGGCAGTGTAAAAACTGTGCAAGGAGGTTGAAGGCAAAGACAATGTCGGGTCGTGTGGTGGTGGCCAAGTACATCAAGGAGCCAATCAGGCGCAAGTACAGGGTCACTCCATTATCTCCCCCAGGTCTGCGGGATCATCCACCTTCAGAGCATCCTACCCGTCAGGTTCGATGGGGGTGGAGGCTGTAGGAACTGCACCCAGAATGTCAGCAAACCGCTCCCCCACAACATGGGCGCAACGTGCCTGATGCAGCAAGAGTGTCCGTTGCTGATGATCATGCACGATCTCCATCCCGAGAAACACAGCTGCATGACCAAGGTCCTTCATCCTGTAGACAACCTGGAGAATTGCCTTGGCCTCCGTCACGACCTCCATAAAAGGAGACGTAATCAGGATGTCGTGCACGTAGACCAGATGGCGGTGAAGCTCTCAGCTTTCCGTCTGAGAAAGAGGGACGGGTCAGCGACACTCTGTATGTAACCAGCAAGTGTCAGTGTACCAGTGATCTCCAAGTTCCAGTACCTGGGTGACTGTTTTAGGCCGTACAAGGCCTTGCGCAAGCGTCAGACCTTGTCACCGACCTCGAATCCAGGTGGCTAGATCATGTAGATCTCCTCCTCGAAGGTGCCATGGAGGCACGCATTGTTCACGTACATCTGGTCTAGCTCACAGTCGTGGTGAGCAACAACCCCAAACAGAGCGCGAGCGGTGGTCATGCGGCCAACGGGTGCAAAGGTGTCAATGAAATCTACTCCCTCAACCTGCGAGAACCCCTTGGCCGTCAAGCGAGCCTTGTAGTGATCCAGTCTGCCATCAGGCTTCACCTTCTTTCGAAAGACCCACTTGGCCTATACAGCCTCCCGCCCGGGCGGGAGGTCGACAAGCTCATAAACACCGTGCTCACGGATGGCTCTCAGCTCATCCTCACAAGCAGCACACCACAGGTCTGCATTGTGAGCTGAGAGTGCCTCCTTCAACGTGCCTGGATCAGGCATTGTCGAGGGAGTGCTCCGGGTGGCTAAGACACACGCCTTCGGACTCGGTCTGACCATGACAAGGTCGACTGCGGCATCGCAAGCGACCAAGAACTCTCATGAGACCAACTTGTGGCCAACAGGACATGGTGGGTGCACCTCAGTGTAGTCTGCCTGGACACTCAAGCCAAGGGCCTTTGTGCCAGGCTCGCCACTCTGAACACTACGAGTCAGGTGTCTGGGCGCACAGTCAGTAGTCTGCTAAGCCCTAGAGGCCAATGGTCGAAGGCGACCACCGGGCTTGCGGGAGTACCCCGATGTAGCGCTCACCTCAGGTTGCGGGGAAGGTTGCTGAGCCAGAGCCGTAGGGAACATGGGTGCATGCACGGGAGTGGGTGTGATGGAGGGGACTGACACTGGTACGGGATGAGGTGTGCCAAAGGGGACTGAAACTGGTACGAGATCGGGTGTGCCAGTGTGGACCGACACTGGTACGAGATCGGGTGTGGCAGAGGGGTCTAACACCGGCACGGGATCAGGTGTGCCAGCCGGGACTGATGCTCGTACGGGATCAGGTGTGGCACAGGGGACCGGCACAGGCGCGAGATCGGGTGCACCAGAGGGATCTCACACTGGCATGGGATCAGGTGTGCCAGAAGGTACTGATGAGGCTTCTGGATCCACAGCCACAGTGGCCGGATCGTCAACAGCCGGAGACCGGACCACAGGTGAGGAGGCCCGGCCGGACCCATCCGCAGGACTAGACCTCCCCATCCGCCGGGAGGCCACACAAGTAGGAACGTGGTCGGCGGCCAGCGACAGAATGCTGGACAAGTTGCAGTAGGTGAGAGCCTCAAAGAAGAGAGCATCTCGAGACTCGACAATGCGATAGTGAGCAGGGTCCCAAAAACGCTAGGCCTTTGACCGCGGTGAGATGCTGAGGAAGGTACACATGTGTCCCCGATGTGAGACCTTAGACCCCTACTGGTCCTCGGTGTACCAGACACAGGCGAGGGACCCCCAAATGCAAGCAAGACGGAGATCAGCACGATGGCCGAACCACAACTCGTACAGTGTGACATGGTCTGGAAATGGACCATGCGGTAAGCGGTTCAAGACCCACGTCATGTAGGAGAAGCCTTCAAAGGCAAAGGACTCTGGTAGACCGCACTCAGACCGCATAGCGCAATCCGCATCCTCCGTGGTGCGGTTCCAACGCTCAAACACACCGTTCTGCTGTGGTGTAGTAGGGACGGAAAGCTGGTGAAAGATACCGTCCTCGGCAAAGTAGGCATCCATCTCGCCTAAGAACTCGCCACCACGATCTGAGCGGAATGTATGCAGGGTGTGACGAGACTGACACTCAGCCATCACAAGCCACAGGTGGACCGCCAATGCAGCATCACTCTTGTGACGGAGGCTGTAGACCCACCGCATCCAGGTGAAGTCATCAGTCAGGGTGAGAACATATCGACCCCGATCAGAGAGGGACTCGACTAGGAGAGGACCGAGAAGGTCCGAGTGGACCAACTCTAATGGGCGCAGTGTCCGAGAGGAGGAGTCAGGGTAAGAGCAGCGATGCATCTTACCCTGGGCGCAAAAAAGACAGTCGGTCTTGGGCATCTTCTCAAAAGAAGCTGCGTCAAGATCGAGAGCTGGCTGAGTGCGAATGAGCTTGGACACAGTGTCCGAGCTCACATGGCAGAGGCGACGATGTAACAAGCGCTGGTGCTCAGGGGAGAGAACACCAGTGACAAACACTCATGCAGAGGAGAGAGGTGGAGAAGAAACAGAGGGAGTACAACGAGACACACGATACAGATCATCAACAACAGAGACATGAAACACGATGGCACGTGTGTCAAGAGCAGTCACTGTGGTAGTGTCAGCAGAGTGCTCAACAGTGAGACCCATCCTGGTGCATGCGAGAACAGAGAGCAGGCTGAGCTCAAGAGCAGGGACAAAGAGCACATCAGAAATGTACAGGGGGCCAGCCAGACCATCAAACCACACAACTCCAAATCCCTGCACATGCAACGATTGACCAAACCATGTGCGAATAGACCGAACGGGCGCAACGGGACCGAGCACAACGAAGTCACTACGACGACAGGTCATGTGATGGGTGGCCCCAGAGTCAATAATCCAGGTGCCACCCGGCTCACAACCAGTCGTCAGCACTGAGCAACGAGCCACAGAACACTTTGCCTCTGCTGGATGCTCAGCAGAGGACTTGGGACAACTACGAACAACACAGATCTGTGACTCGTCAAGCCAGTCGGTACTGACAGGCCCATCCTCATGGCAAGCCAACATAGCTCCACCACAAGCATCATCACGAGCAACAGACGTAGTAAGACAAGTTGTGTTAGGACCACTTGGCTGTGACAACATGCTTGCACCTCCCTGAGTACGAAGCACCAGTAGCTGACAAAGCTCCGCGATCGTGCAATCCCGAGGGTCCACATCACTGATGCCGCCTGATGAAACGAATGCGTCTGCTGCACTCGTGGTTGCAACGCGCCCAGTCCGTGTGTCACTCAAAGAAATCCGCTGCGTGTGTGCCGCCTGAAGGCCGCGCATGATCCGAGTCCAGTCAAGGGGCTGCTCACACTCCGTGTAGCGGTGAGCGCCTTCACAGTTGTAGCAGTGGACATAACGTCCACTACCAGTACTCGCCGGCTATTGCTACTGCTGTTGTTGTCCCTTCCCACGTGGCTTCTTCCCCTTCTTCCCCTATGCGGCCGCCGCAACGCCCTGAGTGTGGCCGCTCGGGGTAGAGGAGGAGGAGGAGGAGGAAGCAGTTGGGACAGAGGCGTAGGAGGGGTCGCAATTACTCTTGCAACAAGTGGACTCTGCTGATGGGCGATGGCAGCCTCATGATCCGATGTGGTCTGGATGAAGTAGCAATGGGCCTAAGGAAGCAGCTGTAGTGATTCTGACAACTCAGAGAGAGCCACACGATTGAAGTGCGTAAAGAGTTTCACATGTTTCAAATGCGTCCCCATCATGATGGTGTCGAGTGCCCACAACTGCGTCTTGCCACCCGTCCCAAGGCGCGTGTAAAGGCGCATCGCGCTCCTCCAGTAGTCAACTGCAAGCTCCGTGGGACCCTGACGGAGGGAGTGAAACTCACGTAGTCGGGCCGCCCTCCTGGCATGGGTCTTCGCAGCGAGAAGTGTCAGGGCCAGCTCCCAGCCGTGACGCAAATCTGCTCCAGTCCCGGTCCCGGTCTCACCGAGAATGGGTCAGAAGTCGACCATAGTCTCCTGCGGCATGGCGTAGAGGAGACCCTGCATCGCTCTCGCTGCTGTCTGGACCTTGTGATCATCGCAGGTCTAGTACTGGCTATGGTAGTAGGGCCAGACACCCTCAGAATTGGCCCACACCTGAAAAAAGGTCTCCCAGCAATGGAAGCCCTCGTCACTATCGTAACGGGGTGGAGGTGTCTCAAAGATATTCGGTCGCCGCTCCGTGGGGAGGGCGACCTTTGGCTCGGGAGACGGTGGACGGGGCATGGGGAGCCCACCAGTGAGAGAAACGCCACCAAAGGTGAATGCTGCTGAACGACGTGGCTGATCCTGACGGCGAGAAGGTGGCAGAGTGGGAGGCTGTGATCCCAAACGTAACTCACGGATGCGCTTCTCAAGCACACGAATCTCGTGCTCGAGTGAGTCATCCTCAATCAGCTAGAAACCTAGGCAGCAGGTTGGGGCAGCATGCGTTGTCGATGCAGCGTGCGGGCTTCCACGATTGTTGCTTAAGTCTGCTGCCCCCTCAACATGCTGCTCTAGAGACTAAGTCTGGAAGCTCTGGGTTTGTTACTCAGAAGTACGTGCGTCAGTGTTAGCGCTAGAAAGCAGCTAAAAACAGGAAGCAACTGATTAGCAATGAAGAATGAGCAACAATGGGGAACCCCTCCAAATTCTAGACCTATTTTCTGGCAGGTAGGGTTTTCTTGGTGAGCCCTGCCAGACGCCCAACAGCCCAAAACCCGGGCGTCGTCCGTTTTGCCTGAAAACTGGACCATACCATAACACCAACACTGTGAACGGAGTCGTGTGGTCAGAATCAGTTAGAAAAATAGCTACAAGAAGTCATGGCTGCACGAACCTAGGCAGTGCCTACGACAGTCAACGATGCTAAACAGGGCCATACAATAGAAGACATGGACCCTAGGCATCGCATGATGCTATAGACGCAATGCCACAGCTAGACACAACGCTAGGTGCATGCAGACTGCATCCGCAGTGGTAGTGACTGCTGGCGGCCTGACCACCGAGGAGGCCTGCCGATGGAGCTGAGCGCATCGCCAGAGGGAGGAGGCTTGAGCGACGGGTGAGTGGGCCTCACCGTGCGTCGGCTCCACCAAGCGACACTTCAGCGTCGTCAAGTCTCGCTGTCAGTCATCTGCACACCGATGTACACAAGCCGAGAGGACACAACAGAGTACAATGAGAGATGCACGAAGACCAACACTCCCCCATGACTCACAGGCGTAGTGCACATGTGCGGGCAGAGCCACAGTCAACGACCAGACTCCCCCAGGCCAAGCAGAGACGCAAGCAAGGATAGAGAGAGTCACTCACGGACGCATGCCGACTAAACTCACAGCCTTCTTGAACGAGTCGCGCTTCAATGCCTTGGTCAAGAAGTTAGCCAACTGGCGTGCTGTCTCAACCCACACGATGCTGACGATGCCGTCATGCAACAACGAACGCACATAGTGATACTCAACATTGATATGCTTCGTGCGTGTGTGATGCACGCCGTCATTGTTGGCGATGGCCATGGCATTCTCATAGTTACAGTGCAAATTGATGGATGGGACGGACTGGCGTAGCTTGGACAACAGACGACGGAACCACACACTCTCACATGCGCCTCTGCCAAGAGCAACGTACTCAGCCTCAGCAGTGCTGCATGCAATGCATCCCTGCTTGCCACTGCGCCAGGACACAGCAGTGCCGCCAATCAGAAAGATCCAACCTGTGCAACTCTTGCCGTCCGGACTACCGGCCCAGTCACTATCGGTGTAGCCCACCGCGAGAACAGACGGCAGACGGCGGAACATGAGACCTCGCCGAGGAGTCAAAACAACATAGCGCAGTACTCGAATCGAGGCCTCGTATTGGAGGTAATGCAGATCCTGAGAGAACTGGGCCAGGAGGTTGACGGCGAACGCGATGTCTGGGCGCGTCGTCGTCGCCAGGATCACCAGTGACCCGATGACTCGTAGGTACGTAGTCACGTCAACTGGCTCCCCCATAACGGCTGGGTCAGGACTCTTTAGCTTTGCCTGGCCATTGGGTGACATGGGTGAGGATGCGCTTGGCACAAGTGGTAGGTCCTTCGCAAAGCGGGTGGATAGCGTCTGTACATAGGCGGCCTGGTGGATGTGCAGGACGCCCTGGGAGCGATCATGCTCGAGTTCCATGCCCAGGAAGACCCTGGCAGACCCAAGGTCCTTCATCTGGTAGGCGGCGTGCAGCAGATCCTTTACACGCTAGATGGCAGCCGTGTCTGGCGACGCAAAGAGCAGATCATCGACATACACCAGAATAACGGCAAAAGTCTGGCCTCGCAGACTGACAAACAGTGCGGGGTCAGCAGTGCTGCGCTGGAGCCCGCCACGAAGGAGCGTGCTACTGATCTCTTGGTTTCGGCACCGAGGCGACTCCTTCAGGCCATATAGGGCCTTGCGCAGTCTCCAGACTCTCCCAAAGCCATCGTCGAAGCCTGGGGGCTGCACCATGTAGAGCTCCTCACCCTCCACTCAACCATGGAGAAAAGCGTTGCTCACATCCATCTGGTGCAACTCCCACCCATGCTGGACAACCAGACAAAAGAGTGCCCGGCTAGTGGAGAACTGGCAAACTGGGGCGAAGATCTGGTCGTAATCGACCCTAGAAATCTGGGCAAACCCCTTGGCTGTAATGCGGGCCTTGTACTTGTCCAGGGACCCGTTGGGCTTCCACTTGCGCCGAAAGACCCACTTGGCGCCGATGGCCTTCTGTCCTGGGGGAAGGTCGACGAGGTCATACACGTGGTGCTGCCAAATAGCTACGAGCTCATTGGCGGAGGTAGCGTCCCAGTGTGCGGCCTCATGAGAGGCTCGTGCTTCACGTAGGGTGTCTGGGTCCTCCGGGCGTGCTGTGGAGCGGACTGAGAGAGCGTGTGCATCTCGTGCCCCAGGTGGGATGCGCACGAGTGTAGCCATGACAGCGCACCGATGCTCATGATGGAGCATGATGTAGCCTAGTGCGGAGCCCGGGTGGAGGTCTGCAATGATGGCCGGGGTGGTTAGGCCGAGGGCCTTGGTGCCTTGGTCCCCACTCACGACTGTGGGAGCGGAGGAGACACGTGGAGCCACGGGGGGTCGAGGTGCCACGGAGCGTGGAGCAACGGTCTGCGCGCCCACCGACGGTCTGGGTCGGAGGCTGCCGCCTGGGCCACGCGTGTAGCGTGGCAGGGCAGGTGACGGTGCTGAGTCCGTCAGGCTGATGGAGGCGGACGGGGCTACTCGCCCGGTGGGACCAATGGACGTGACTGGGTCTGCAGGCCCGGAGGGACCAGCGGATGCGACTGGGGTTGCCGGCCCGGAGGGACCAGCGGGCGCGACTGGGACTGCTGGCCCGGAGGGACCAGCGGACGCGACTAGGGGTGCCGGCCCCGAGGGACCAGCGGATGCGACTGGGGTTGCCGGCTCGGAGGGACCACCGGGCGCGACTGGGGCTGCTGGCTCGGAGGGAACAGCGGGTGCGACTGGGGGTGCCGGCCCGGAGGGACCAGCGGACGCAACTAGGGGTGCCGGTCCGGAGGGACCAGCGGACGCGACTGGAGGTGTCGGCCCGGACGGACCAGCGGACGCGACTGGGGGTGCCAGTCTAGAGGGACCAGCGGGCGTGACTGGGGCTGCTGGCCCGAAGGGACTGAGGGACGTGTTATTCGGAAGCGAAAAGGAGGACGGACTCACCACTCCCCCACGGGACGGGATAGACACGGATGAGCCGGAGCAAATGAGGTCGCGAGGAAACAGGTCCTTGAAGAAGAGGGCGTCCCGGGACTCAATGATGTAGTGCCGGGAGGGATCCCAGAAGCGCCAGGCCTTGGACTGATGAGAGACACCAAGGAAGGTGTAGGGGCGTGTGCGAGGGGCGAGCTTGCCACCCTGCTGCGACGGGCAGCCACATAATGGCCACGCAGCCCAAGACACGAGCTGGGCGGAGGTTAGCTCGCTGACCGCACCAATGCTGGTACGGTGTGGACTAGCGGGGAAGGGGACCATAGGGAATCCGGTTCCAGACCCAGGTCATGTAGGCCATGGCTTGAAAAGAGAAGCCATCATAGAGACCAGACTCGACCCGCATGGTGCGGACGGCGTCGGCCATAGTGCGGTTCCACCGTTCAGAGACACCGTTCTGGGCGGGTGTGTAAGGCGCGGACGTTTCATGGCGAATTCCGCGGGAGGCGAGAAAGGTCGTGGCTTCACCCAGGTACTCACCGTCGCGATCGGAGTGAAAGCGGTGGAGAGAGCGGCCACACTCGCGCTCTGCAAGGACAAGCCAGTCCTGGATGGCGTGGGCGATATTGCTCTTCTGCTGAAGGCAGAAGACCCAGCGGTAGCGAGAATAGTCGTCAGTGAGGGTGAGGATGTAGCGACCATGCTCGCCGACGGACTCGGTAGGGAGAGGACCCATGACATCCAAATGGACAAGGTCAAGGGGGGCGAATGTACGGGAGGAAGACAAGGGACACGTGGAATGGTGCATCTTCCCTTGAGCGCAGTCAATGGACTCAGTTGGGCATGGGAGGGGAAAAGTCTCCGGGTCAAGGCCCTTGGCCGGCTCGGTGCGGAGCATGCTGTCTGCGGCGGCACAGTGGACGTGGCAAAGGGGGCGATGCAAGAGGCGAGTGTGCTAAGGAGAAAGCGTGCTGGTGACAAACACATGGCCTGTGGCGGCAGACAGGGAGGAGACGGAAGGAGAGGAAGACAGACGAGGTACATGCCACAGGTTGCCACGGGCGGTGGCGTGCAGTACGACAAGACTAGACGGATGCAATAACACAGTGCCAACACCAAGCAAGTGCACAACATCCATGCTCATGTGGTCAAGGGTTGTGACGAACAGGAGGCTGAGCTCAAGACCAGGGAAAAAGAGGACATTGGTCAGAAAGACGTCACTGGAGGGACCACGGAAAGGAACGACGCCAATGCCACGGACAGGCAACACCTGGCCAGAGCCTGTCCGGACACCGGAAACATCGCCTACAAGACCGAGCATACTAAAGGCCTCACGATAGGCCGTCATGTGATGCGTGGCCCCGGAGTCGATGATCCAGGTCTCAGCGGGGTCCTAGACCGGGGTTGCAAAATCACTAACGGTCACATGGCATCAAGCAAGGGACGCAAACGCGGTGGAAGGAGGTGCGAATCGAGACTGCCAATCGTCAAGCCAAGCAACGTCGTCTTGGGAGGGGGTAGCAGAGACCATGAGAGACGACGAGACAGACGAAGAGACAAGGCATGACCGTAGCTCAGTCTCAGTCATGTAGGGCTGGACAGGGGAGGAGGAAGTGATGCAACTCGCACTTCCCTAGGGAGGAGGGCGAGGGAGGCCGAGCTGGAACGCGATGAACTGCTCCAGCTGGCGCTCGCGGGAGGACGGCCTTGGAGTGTAGACGGACTGCGGGGTGATGGCGCCGGCGTCGACGGCTGCGGCGGTGGTGTTGGTGCGACCGGCGAAGCAACGAGAGTGGTGGAGCTACTGGATGAGGCGAAGGTGTCAGAGCTGGCAACAGTCACAACGGCAGAGGCGAGACGGCGCTCGCGCTGGTGACGCATGGTGGCGATGACGAGCGCCTCGTCCGTCAGTAGAGGGCATGTGTACCACCCGTGCCCGGGCTGGCCACAGTTGTGGCAGACCGAGCTGCCAGACGAATGCTGCTGCTGCTATTTTTGCCTTTCTTGGTCTGACGCTTCTTCTTCCCCGACGATGATGAGGTAGCTGCGGCGGGGGAGGCGACAGCCACGGAGGCGAAGGCCACGGAGGCGACGACAGGGGAGGCGACGGCAGGGGAGGCGACGGCCTCCGTGAGCTGGAGTCGGGACTCCAGACGAGCTTCCTTAATGCGGAGGAAGAGCTTGTATGCCCAGGGCAGGAGGGTGCCCTGGGCCGCCATGGTGGAGAGAATGTCGTGAGGGTAGTGGACGAAGACGTTTGAGTACGCTTTGGTGGTACCGTGCTTGATGGTGAGGAGCGCGGCCAAAGGGGGTGGGGCAGATTTCCCGAGGCGACGAAGGATGTCCTCCGCCCGCTGCTAGTAGGAGGTGACCGTCTCGGTCTCCCCCATGTGCAACGAGTTGAACTCCCGCAGCAGGCGGCTGGACTCAGCATCGCTGGACAGGCCATGGGGATGAGTGAGAACGTGCCACGCGGTTGCAGGGTCTGGGGTGGCGCCACCGGTGAAGTTGCCTAAGAAGGGCTCGAGGGCGAGGCGGGAAGCCGGAGGGGCGACAAGGACAAGAGCCCAGATGGCACGACCAGCTTCATACAGCTGGTCGGCGAGGGTGGCGTCATACGGCAGGGTATAGTATGCCCACAGGTCCTCACCCTGTGCCCAGATGCGGAAGCTGAGCTCCCAGCTCCGGAACTGCTCGCCAGCCTGAAGCGGCGGCAACGGCATCTCAAAGTCCTTTTGCCTGCGGCTGGCACCTAGAGTGGGGCCAAGGACGGAGGTCACTGTCTACTGCTTGCGCAAAGTCTGCTGTTGCGCCAAGTATTGCGTGGCAGCAGACACAGCTTGGCTGGCGCACCCTGGAGGGGGGAAGGACGGAGGCGCATTAGGGGCAGACTAGGAAACTAATGGTTACAGTGCCGCAAGGTGTTGCGTCAGGGCGGCGAGCTGTTGCTGAAGAGTAGCGAGGGGGTCAGGGTTATCGCCAACGACGTCAGAGGGCTACTGGCGCCGCTGCTCCTGCTGCTGTTGTTGCTGCTTTCGCTGTTGCTGCTGCTCCTGTTGTTGTTGCTGTTGCTGCTGTTGCTCCTCCTCGTCCTTCTCCTGCTGTTCCTGCTGCTCTTGCTGCTACTGCTGCTGTTGCTGCTGCTACTGCAGCCGCTGCAAGAAAGGGGGGGTGGGGGTCCCCCCAACAGAGGAGGACCCCTACCCAGTGGGGCTATCAGCCATGGTGTGATACCCTTTGTTTTGTTTGTTTGTTTCTTTTCCTCTTTGGGGTTGCTGACGTCAGCAGTGGCGTCTTGCTGAGGGCGGTGGACGTCCTACCCATGCTTAGGATTGTTTCCCCCTTCCCTTGCCCCTTTCTTTGGTTTTGTTTTTTGTTTTCTCTAGTTGAGGACGTCAGTCGTGACGTCAGCAGTGAGATATTGATGTCAGCAGTGGCGGTTGTTGGGGCCACTGCTGCAGCTGCGGTTGTTGGGGCCGCTGATGCAGCTGCTGTTGTTGTTATTGCTGCTGCTGCTGCTTCTGTTTGCTGCTACTGCTATGGCTGCTGCTGCAGTTGGTGCTGCTGCTGCTGCTGTTGATACTGGTGCTGTTGTTGCTACTACCGCTGCTGCTACTGTGGCTGTTGTTGCTGCTGCGGGCTGCTAGGGCTGTTACAGCAGCGAAGGTAGCTGCTGAAGCAGCGGCGGCGAAGCAGGTGGGATGGGGGATTTTTTTTGCCCTTTATTTTTTCTTCTTCCTCGTCTGTCACAACGGGTTGTTGCCCGCTGTCAGCTGTGAGCAGCGCGCTGCTGCTCGCTGGCAGCGAGCTGCTACTCACTAGCAACGGGCAGCTGCTCACTGGTAGCAGCGGGTTGCTGCTCGCTGCTTGCTCACTGCGGGCAGCGAGTAGCAGCAGCAGCCGTTGCTGGCAGCTGCTCGTTGCAGCAGCTGCAGCGGCTGGGTGCTGCTGCGACTTAATGCTGCGGCTTACTGCTACGGATGCTGCAGCTTGCTGCTGCGGATGCTAGAGCCTGCTGCTACTGCTGCTGCATGTTGTTGTAGCTGCTACTTGCCGCTACTGGTGCTCGCTGCTCTTGCAGGCTGCTGCTGCTGCAAGCTCCTGCTACAGGCTACTGCTGCTGCGAGCTGCTATTCTAGGTTGCTACTGCTGTAGGCTATTGCGAGTTGCTACTTCTGCCTGCTACTACTACTGCACGCAGCTGCTGCTGGCTGCTGCTGCTGCTGCCACTGCTCGCCGCCGTTGCCTGCGGCTGCCACTGCTGTAAGCTGCTGTTGCTACGTGCTGGTACAAGTAACTGCACCTGGGTGACGTTGTCGCGTGTGTCGTCGCCTACAGGTGTTGGACGCGGCCTGCCCCTCACCTCCTCGCGTCACGTGTGGGGGTCAGTGCTGCCGAAAATTTTTTGGCGGCATTTCCCATGGCCAAGTGGCCATGGGAAAAAATCTGGCGCCACCACCAGGCGGGTCAATGCTGCCGGAAAAAATCCGGCAGCATTTTCCCTGCACTGGCGCGTATGGGGGTCCGCCGGCGTTGTGTGGCACCTGTACGCCAGTCTTCTGCTGCTGCTGCTACGCTCTGGCTCTGATACCAAGCTAGAAACCTAGGCAGCAGGTTGGGGCAGCATGCGTTGTCGATGCAGCGTGCGGGCTTCCACCCTTGTTGCTTAAGTCTGCTGCCCCCTCAGCCTGCTGCTCTAGAGACTAAGTCTAGAAGCTCTGGGTTTGTAACTCAGAAGTGCGCGCGCCAGTGTTAGCGCCAGAAAGCAGCTGAAAACTGGAAGTAACTGAATAGCAATGAAGAATGAGCAACAATGGGGAACCCCTCTAAGTTCTAGGCCCCTCCCACTAGGGTAAAAGTTGTTACTCAGCTAACCAGCCAATCAGAAAATAGTGCTAGACCTATTTTCTGGCAGGCAGGGTTTTCTCTGTGAGCCCTGCGAGACGCCCGACAGCCCAAAACCCGGGCGTCGTCCGTTTTGCCTGAAAACTGGACCAGACCATAATACCAACGCTGCAAACGCAGTCGTGCGGTCAGAATCAGCTAGAAAAATAGCTACAAGAAGTTATGGTTGCACGAACCCAGGCAGTGCCTACGACAGTCAACGATGCCAAACAGGGCCATACAATAGAAGACATGGACCCTAGGCATCGCATGATGCTACAGACGCAATGCCATAGCTAGACACAGCGCTAGGTGCATGCAGACTGCATCCGCAGTGGCAGTGACTGCCGGCGGCCCGACCACCGAGGAGGCCTGCCGATGGAGCTGAGCGCATCGCCAGAGGGAGGAGGCTCCAGCGACGGGTGAGTGGGCCTCAGCGTGCGTCGGCTCCACCGAGCAACACTCCAGCGGCGTCAAGTCTCGCCGTCAGTCATCTGCAGGCCGATGTACACAAGCCGGGAGGACACAACAGAGTACAATGAGAGATGCACGAAAACCAACANGACAGTCAACGATGCCAAACAGGGCCATACAACAGAAGACATGGACCCTAGGCATCGCATGATGCTGCAGACGCAATGCCACAGCCAGACACAGCGCTAGGTGCATGCAGACTGCATCCGCAGTGGCAGTGACTGCCGGCGGCCCGACCACCGAGGAGGCCTGCCGATGGAGCTGAGCGCATCGCCAGAGGGAGGAGGCTCCAGCGACGGGTGAGTGGGCCTCAGCGTGCGTCGGCTCCACCGAGCAACACTCCAGCGGCGTCAAGTCTCGCCGTCAGTCATCTGCAGGCCGATGTACACAAGCCGGGAGGACACAACAAAGTATAATGAGAGATGCACGAAAACCAACACAATCTCCTCCTCATCCCTGGTGTCCACCTGTGATGAGTGATGCTGAGGCCACGGCGCTATGTAGGGTGTAGACTGCTGAGCAGATGGTGCAGCTCTAGTACATCCTCCAGGTGGCTGCTGTGAAGCCATCGAACGACCCCACAGTAACTTTGTGAACTCCTACAACGCGTCGGACTGCCTCTGCTGCTACCGGTGCATCTCGTCCTGCGACCGACGAACCTCGTCGATCATGCGGGACTGGGACCGCAGAATCATAATGCCCGAAGAGGAGGAAGAGGGGTCAACGAGTCCTTTGTCCTTGTCACGGACCGGCGCCATTGCAATGCTCAGTATGGGGCCGAACGTAAAAAAAACTCTAAACAAGAAACTGACAGCATTTCTCGAGGAGTTGAAACGTCTTAAAAAAATGACGTTTTGACCCCAAACATTGTTCACATCTGCACAGTCTATGATGACGTCAACGTTTTCTACGTTAGCGAAAAAAACGCTAGCGTTTTTTTTCTATCGTTTTTACGCGAGCGTTTTTTTGGGTTACATAGTAACCTTATTGCAATCACTTTTCTCGCAAAAAATCCGATTTTATGATTGGACCGTCCGCAGGAATTTCTTCGCCCACGAGCCGTCGGTCTTCTGAGGGCGGACGGAACACCCTTGTGTGGTATTCCCGGATAAAAAATGGAAAGTGGTGATGTACATGATGAAGAAAGGGTGTAAAGAGATGGGAAGAAAACAAAAATGTGGAATGACTTCAATTACCTTTCTTCCTCTTTTTGGGCATATAGAAAGTAATTCAATTTTCTTGCAAAACCTCCGATTTTATGATTGGTCCGTCCGCACGAATTTTGTTGCCGACGGCGGTCGGACTTCTGAGGACGAGCAGAACACCCTTGTGTGGTATTCCTGGGTCAAAAACGGAAAGTGCTCATGTACATGATGAATGAAGGGTGTGAAGAGACCGGTGAAAAAACGGGAATGCTGGATTGCATTGTAATGATGTAGATTGTCTATTTCAACGTATAGTTAACGCCCGGTACATAGAAAGTAGTTTGCTTTCACGGTCCTCGTTGCTACTTCTGTATGTTTATTGTTTAATGTATGGTTGGGTCATTTGATCTCAGACAGCGGATGTAAAAAAGGCATACGATGTACTCGGATCAGGAATGTAATGTAGTAAGGTATACTTCAATGACAATGGTATTCAAGACAGGAACGTGTTAGTTGGACGTCTTTCTACCATTGGAGGAATAAACTGCTACTCACGTGGACAATTCCGTGGAAACATACATTTCCGACAACTTTTTGTGGGGCAATCTTATGGACATTTTGGAAGCAAGTGCAATGTAGCTGGGCCTCGAGGGCGAGGCCTCGTGGCCTCGTGCACTCGCCCCCCCTCGCCCTCCTTGCAAAACAAGCAAGCAAGGACGAGGGATAGGGGGAGCGAGGGTGAGGTCAAGAGAGAGCTGGTGCGAAATCGCCAGCGTACCTCGCACGCGACGATTTCGCGCCAGAACGGCAAAACGTAAATCGAAGTTCGTTCTCGATGAACTTCGACATAAAATAAACAAAATAACTCGTTCGAACACACGAGTTTGAGGTGAAAATCCCCGGTTTGGGTCCCAAAACTAGGGGTTTGGTTAAAAACGGAAATGGGCCTCCGGAGACTCGAAACATTCGAGTCTCCCTGCTCTAGGTCGTTGATGACGATTGCCCCCCAGTCCTGCAAAGGGGCTAAACCCCTGACGGGGACTTAGAACGCCATTCTGCAAACTCCGATGACGACTTCAGAGCAGGACCTGGAGACTCAGCCCGTTACAGTGGTTTTCAGAGCCAGACGACCCTCGCGACAAAGAGTTCAATGTAAACGGCGGCTACGACATAGATGAAACACCGCCAGCAGCTACAAGCAGCAACAGAAACGCCAGAAGGGACTACGGCATCTACACTTCACGGATTGAAGTGTCGTAAAGTGGGTTAGAGAGCTTGAAAAGAGCTCTACTTGGTGGAGACTTTTTCTTCCAGCCTCTCCTCACTTCCAGAGGGCTAGGAAGATTTTTGTGGGGTGGGGTGGGGAGTTCCCACCCTCAAAAACCACAAAATCCTCCCCATTTTCAAGGCTCCTTCAAAACTCCCTCATCTAGATATTGGGATAGCGCCCCTTCCCAAGCTTAGGGACTCTCACGGCCTGAGAGCACCCTAAAAAGAAAGAGGGTGACACCTTGAAGATTTTTGGCGGCTCACCAACGCCGCCGGCTCAAGGGAAGACGCCGCCCAAGAACGCAAGAGGCGTCAAGGAGCGTGAAGAGAAGGCCAAGGAAGACAAGAAGACAAGAGGAAGACAAGAGGTGGAAGAAACAATGAAAGACTTGTCAGGAATTTTTAGAATTCCTCTTTGCACTCCTTGCTCTTGTTTTGTGAGCGACCCTCGCATCCCTTGTCATTTCCTTACCTGATGATTTTCTGTTTGCCTAGGTACTAGTCCTTGCCAATCGCCGTGAGTCACGGCTTAGGAAGACTAGTTTCAAAACCTACGACCTTGTGCGGACGTGGCGGCCTAGGAACATAGAAAATTAGTTTATAATTGCCTCACCGATCGTGAGAGCAAGGGGTTAGTGGGAGGCTATTCCTCCTTAACGTTGTGGGGTGATCCTCCCAATGGTCTTCACTTGCTAGTTGCACAGGCGACGAGATGGCAAGTGCCGGACTGTCCAAGACCAACAAGGGCAAGGTGGTGACGGCCTCGCCACGAGCTCTTGGCGGACTCCAAATTTTGGGAGCCACCGCTACAAGACCGGTTGCCAACTCAAAGGCAACCGTACCGCCGAAGGCAACCGACGCCAACCTCGGCGATACCGACAAGCGTGCGGAGGCCAAAAAGGTGCTCGACGAGCAAGTCGACGGGCACGTGGGCGACCTCCATGTGACGGACGACGCAATGGAGGAGGATCTCCTAGGGAGAGACCCCGACAAAGAGCATGACGCCAATGATGGCGAAGGCGACGAAGATCACGTCCATCGCCATCGTCGTGCGACAAACTCGAGCCGATTGCTTGAGAAGGGCAAGACGCCCGCCACATCGCCTAAAGCTGCCGACGGCAGCAAGACTTCCGAGAGCAGGAAGGGCGCTGAAAGCAGCCACATGGGAAGTTCTCGCAAGAACGAGTCGGACGACGTCGCCGCGAAGGCAATTCGCGATTACTGTCGTGGGCTCGCAGAGTTTGCTGTTGATGCTACAGGCCGACTCAAGATCACCACCGATGGTGGAGATACGGCACCACTCGGAGGAATGGGGGCGGACCCTCCTTCCTACGATGCGGCCGCAATGGGGCAAGGCAGCACCCACTCGAGCATCGTCGACAACGACAGTCTCCTCCAAAAGGTGGGACTCCTTGGAGGCGTGTACGCGAACCATACCCTCTTGCAGTGGGTAAGGGTGCATGGACAATGCGAGGCCCTGGAGGCTATCGCCGATGCTCTGACAACATCAGAGCTCAAGTTCGCGTTCGCCAACCTGCTAGCCCACGTCAGGCAGAGCATCATGGACCTTGACCGTGATCGCCAGCTACAACGCCTGACTGCCCATGAGGCAAGCCGCCGATACAACAACCTCCATAAGGCATTACAGAGCGTGACCCAGGTGCGGATGCAACAGTAAGCGCAGTGTGCCGCAGCTGCGGATGCCACTGCCGGTGGCAGCGACGACTTGCCTACCTCGATGACTTCGGGGTTGGTCATGAACACGTCCTTCCTCCACAGTGTGGAGATCTTTTGGAAGGGTGTGAAGCTGACCGACTGGCTGAACCGCATGGAGCATGCTCAACGTGTCCACAAGGCTCCACTCAGCCAGTGGGGCGACCTTACCACGACGCGGCTTGAAGACAAACTCTTCAAGTATGTGGTCAAGGAGTGGATTGTGCAGTAGCCGCACCTTGAGTGGCAGCCCATGCCGTGGGAGGCCTTCTGCGTGATCATGCGCAAGAAGTGCACCCAACGTGAGGAGGCGCAGCACGCTTTCCACAAGATCAAGGACTTCAGGCAGCTGGGCAACTTGCTCGAATCCTACTTGAGCGAGTTCACCGCACTCGTGGAGGAAGCCGAAAGCTTCACCGAGAGCGATGGGACACAGACTTTCAAGTACACGGAGTGCATGCTGCTGGAGTACTTGCATGATGGTCTCGCCAGCGAGAAGCTAAAGGACAAGACCACCACGACAGCCATTGGCCAAGCTTGGACAAGCTAGAGGGCGTTGCGCGACTACATGAGCGAAGTGTATTCGGTGAACCCGAAGCACTACTCTGATGCACGGCCAAACGCGCATGCACAGCAAGGCCGCGACATGCGCATGGACGCTGTAGGGGCTGGTGGTTCAGCTGGACAGCGAGGCGGGGCCAAGGGCAAGCAACCTGCAAGCCCTCCAGCCAAGAAGGCTGGTGGTTACAAGGGCCCCAACAACAAGCGCAGCCACGAGAATGACGAGCTGCAAGCGGCGCGTGAGCGTCGCAACACATCCTTCTGCGAAGGGCTCTACCACAACTGCATGCAGCCGGGCCACTTTAGGGCTCAGTGCCCTTAGGCTGTTGGGGGTGGACAAGAGGTAGCAACGTTACCTACAACAGTAGCACCTCATGGGGTTGGTACAGCAGGAGGTCGCGGACGGGGCCGTGGACAGGGTCGCGGTTGCGGCAATGGGCCCGGCCGTGGTAATGGACAGGGCCGTGGGGCGGGTTTTCTCCACCCCCAAGTGACTTCAGTGGGGACCACTGAGGGGTAAAACTGGATCACGAGTGTGGATTCATGTTTTCAAATGAGGATGTTAAATAATTTGAGTTTTTGACGAGTTCAAATTTCTCTTTTGTCTTCTCTCCTCTTGTTGAACCGCATTCTACACTTGTTGACCGACATTGCCCACTAAACCTTACATCTCCGGACGAGATGCTTGATAGACATGCTTAGTGGTGGCGACACCAACCGCTGTACAAGAGTTGTGTGACGCAGTGATTGAAGCAAACGCCCTCAAAGTAATAAGTTCAATCACGTTCGCAGTACCTTTAGTCGACGATTTCAACCCAGTCAAATTTAAAGACTGGAAGGTGCTATCCGAATTCACACGTGCCCACAAGATGTGGACTCGAGTGGGTGAATCATGGGAGTTGCGACGCCCGTCGTACAGATTCCGTGTTTATCACAAACTCGGCTTGCCGTCGTCGAGTCTGTTCACTCGGAAGAGTAGAGGCAACATGACGATGCAGTTCAAAGGACACCTAGTTGGTGCTCCCGTGAACGCACTTGCTGACNCAAATTTAAAGACTGGAAGGTGCTAGCCGAATTCACACGTGCCCACAAGATGTGGACTCGAGTGGGTGAATCATGGGAGTTGCGACGCCCGTCGTACAGATTCCGTGTTTATCACAAACTCGGCTTGCCGTCGTCGAGTCTGTTCACTCGGAAGAGTGGAGGCAACATGACGATGCAGTTCAAAGGACACCTAGTTGGTGCTCCCGTGAACGCACTTGCTGACATTGGAGGGGACAACTCTTTTGTTAGCCTTGGCTTTACCCGACAGGTTGGCTTGAAGTGCGAGCCATCAAATGGCGCAGATATTTTCGTTGAAAACCGTACGGTACCCGTGATCGGTACTTGTAAAGTGAAAATTTGCATTCAAGGGTATACACAGAGTGTCACATTGAAGGTACTCAACCTTCTTGACCCGTTTGACGTTGTGCTAGGCGATCTCTGGTTCCGTGAGAAGAAGGCTCTAATGTGCTTTGAATCAAAGCGTTTGATCCTCTGAAAAGGACAGCGCCGCTTTACATTGATTCCGAGTACGGAATTATCACCGACCCGACTCAAAGTCCATGCCAGCTTGTCTGCGATGCCGGTCAAGAGATGTATTCGACAAGGTTGTCGATAACTCTTGGCTCAACTGCAGAAAGTGGAGGACGACGTGATGGAAGACACACCACAAGAGATCAAATCTCTATTGGCGGAGTTCTCGGATGTATTCCAAGACCCACCGGCTGGGCTTCCACTAGAAAGACACATGGGCAACATGATTCCACTACAACCGGAGGTGACTCCTCCGTTCAGACCCATGTATCACCTTAGTCCATCAGATAGGCGAGAGGCCGAATGCCAAATCAAAGAGTACCTTACAAAAGGGTGGATCGAGCCGAGTAGCTTGCTGTACGGTGCGCCGATCCTTTTTGTGAACAAAAAAGACGGTGGTTTACGCATGTGCGTGGATTACCGGGCGTTGAACAAGCTGAAGGGGAAAAATTGATTCCCCTTACCACGGATTGAGGACCTTTCTGACCAACTCCAAGGTGCAAAAGCATTTTTGTCCTTGGATTTGTCTCAAGGGTACCATCAAACCTGCATCACGGAAGATGATGTGCCCAAAACCGCGTTTTGAACGCACATGGGACACTATCAGTTCCGAGTGTTATGCTTCAGGCTCACAAATGCCTCGGTAACCTTCCAAGGAGAAATGAACCGAACGTTCGCCAAGCAACTCAGACAGTTTGTTTTGGTTTACCTGGATGACATCTTGGTTTTCTCCAAATCAATGGGAGAGCACATAGAACATCTGCGCGAAGTTCTCGCAATCCTTCAGGAACAGAAGTTCTATGCGAGTGAGCAAGTGCAAGTTTGCACAAGATGAACTCGAATACCTTGGACACATTGTCGGCAAGGACGACATCCGTGTCGATCCACGAAAGGTCCAAGCCGTTGTGGACTGGCCACGCCTCAAAAATGTTTGGCAGATTCGGTCTTTCCTTGGCCTTGCAAACTACTTTCGACGGTTCATGCACGGGTATTCAACCCTGGTAGCACCGCTAACCAGGCTCACGCAAAAAGACGTACGTTGGGAATGGACACCTGATTGCGAGAACGCTTTTCTCAAAGTCAAGGAGCTTCTATCCACGGCGCCCGTCTTAGCTCTTCCGGATCCACTGCAACCATGGGAGGTTCGATGTGATGCGTCGGTCATAGGACTCGAAGCCGTCCTCATGCAGAACGGTCTCCCAGTTGCGTATGAGAGCCGGAAGCTCATTCCCGTGGCAACACGGTACACGATTGGGGATCAAGAGCTCCTTGCAGTAGTAGACGCTTTCAAGATGTGGTGTTGCTACCTCGAGGGTGCTGAAGGGGGTGTGACGGTCGTGACCAACCATAATCCATTGGTGTTTTTCCAAACGCAACCGAACCTATCAAGACGACAGGCGAGTTTGAGCGAATACCTGAGCCGATTCTCATTCACATGGGAATATCGGCCAAGACGCATCAATGTGGCCAATCCACTAAGCCGTCAGCCTATGGAAATTAAAGCAACCACCGAGGTTAGTTGGTGTTTAATGGCCATTGTAACAGCAACAGTACAATCACCAGATCCCCTTGCACCTCTACAGTAACCACAACGAGAGATCATCCATTACAACGGTTTTATAAACATGATCCGAATGGGATTTTGTGTGGATTCTTGCTTTCAAGACTCTCGAAATCTGGACAAGTACGGCTTGGTGGAGGCCACAGGAATCTTCTATCCTGGAGAACAAGTTGTTGTGCCAAACTCGGGAGACCTTCGAGCAAAGGTTATCTCCCAGTTCCACGACCCGCCGGTCGCAGGTCATTTGGGACCCCAAAAGACCGGACAGGCACTCTCGGACCACTATTGGTGGCCAGGATGGAGTGTCGATGTCCGTAAGTATTGCATGACATGCGACCCATATCTTCGGAATGAGGCTAGTAACAAGAAGCCTGCTGGATTCCTCCAACTGCTTCCCCCTTCGTGGGACTCCATGGGAGTGCGTCAGCATGGACTTCATTACTGGTCTTCCGAACACGACCTGTGGCCACGATGCAATACTAGTGGTTGTGGATCTTTTGACGAAGATGAAACACTTCATTCCTACAACCACTGCCATGAACGCACAGGAGACCGCTCGTCTCTTCTTTGAGGGTATCGTAAAGTACCACGGCTTGCCGTTGCGTATTATCTCCGATCGAGATAAAAAATTTGGTAGTAAGTTCTGGCAAAAGATGCACGAGTACTTCGGAAGTGAGTCACAAATGTTGACATCATTTCACCCTCAAACTAACGGACAAACACAGGGCATGAATCGCACTCTGGAGCAGATGCTCCGCATGTACGTGGACACTGCCATGCATGACTGGGACGAATGCCTAGCACCGGCAGAGTTTGCGGTGAACAACTCGGTGAACGAGTCCACACAGTTTACATCGTTCGTGTTGAACAGTGGCCGGCATCCGGTGGTACCCTCTTCATTGGTGAAGAGTGGGAGCACAGAAGGGAAGGTTCCTACCGCTCAAGCCTTTGCCGAGCGCATCGACTCCTTGTTACAGGAGGCGAGGGGTCACTTTCAAGTAGCTTGGCAGCAACAAAAGGCATATGCCGACAAAGGTCGCCGGGAGGTCTCATTTGACATCGGTGACAAAGTGCTGCCTAGCAATAAAAACCTTTGGCTGAATTCGCCAGGGGCAACAAAACTTCTACCAAAGTGGATTGGGCCGTTTCCCATTGTGGCACACATCAGGCCAGTGGCATACCGACTGCTACTTCCGCCGAATATGAAAATACATAACGTGTTTCATGTGAGCCTGCTGGTTTCATACACGGCAGGCGGAACCGTTCAGCCACCGCCAGCAGTCCTTGCTGCCGACGGCCAATGCGAGGTCCTTCGCCTACTACAGCACCGAGAACGTACTCTTTGGTCGCGCGTTGTTAGGGAGTACCTCGTTCATTGGGCCGGTTGTGGTCCTGAACATAATTCATGGGAGCCCGAATATCGGTTGCCCACAGGGGTGGTCAATGGGTACTGGAGCGAGCTTGCAGCTCGCACAGATTGGCGCGTGGTAGGAGGTACCACCTGAACGCGGGAAAAGTGAACAACATTCCCACAGGGCAGCATTCATGGACAACGACCATGGGAGGTTGGGGACGCCCAACATGGTTGTCGCGCGGACGCTCCAGCCTAAAGGGGGGAGGCCGCTAGCCGTGCTGACCTACAAGCTGCACCTTAGGTCTAAGGACCATGCACGTGTTCATGTCTAGCTGGTGATTGAAGTTTTTGATTTTCTTTCACAATGTTGATGACTCACTGAGTGACAATCCTACTTGTTGTTCATGAACCGGGACGGTTCATAATAAGTGGGGAGGAATGTAGCGGGAGGGCCGGTTCGGCCCTCCCTCCTCGCTGAAGCGAGGGGTGGTTGCGCACCACCCCTCGTGTCAGCGAGGGCTGCCGCCGGCCAGCTCGCTACCGGCCGGCTGGACGGCCGGCGGCTGGCCAAGCGACCGGCCGGCCACCGGCCGGCCAGTCGCCAGCCGCTGATCGCGGCCTCAGCCTGATTGGTGGCTTAGAGGCCACGAGGGCCTTGAGGGCGGGGCCTCGTGGCCTCGTGCCCTTGCCCCCCCTCGCCCTCCTTGCAAAACAAGCAAGCAAGAATGAGGGATAGGGGGAGCGAGGGTGAGGTCGTGAGAGAGCTGGCGCGAAATTGCCAGCGTGCCTCGCACGCAACGATTTCATGCCAGAACGGCAAAACGTAAATCGAAGTTCGTTCTCGACGAACTTTGACATAAAATAAACAAAAGAACTCGTGCGAACACACGAGTTCGAGGTAAAAACCCCCGGTTTGGGTCCCAAAACCATGGGTTTGGTTAAAAACAGAAATGGGCCTCCGGAGACTCGAAATATTCGAGTCTCCCTGCTCTAGGTCGTTGATGACGATTGCCCCTCAGTTCTGCGAAGAGGGTAACCCCCTGACGCGGACTGAGAACGCCATTCTGCAAACTCTGACAACGACTTCAGAGCAGGAGCTAGAGACTCAACCCGTTACATTGTATAAGGCGACATCTTTAATCTATATAGGTCGAGAATGTTTTCACAGTGTTTCCCCAATGGCCACATTTTTTTAGTACTCTTTACCTGTGTCCCTTGTAAATTTTGAGTTGTGTACGTTGTTATCTGTGTACCTTTAATTAATGCTACCTAAAAAAATTCTGGCCACCGTTTGTCCTATATGTGGGACACTTTATGTTCTTCTCTACCTGTTTACCTGCCTACCTTCGTACATGTCTATGTTGTCATTTGTGTAACTCTAACGCAAGCTACGCCAAACAAATTTCGACAGCATTTTCCCTACACCTGGATCACTTTAACTACCTTTTTACCTGTGTACCTCTATACGGGTGTGCCTTTGTACCTTTAGTTTATGCTATTTAAAAAAAATCTGGCCACCGTTTGTGCTATACTTGGGACACTTTATGTACTTCTCTACCTGTCTACCTGTCTACCTTGGTACTTGTCTACATTGTCATTTGTGTGACTCCAACGTAAGCTACGCCAAACAAATTTCGACAGCATTTTCCCTACACCTGGATCACTTTAACTACCTTCTACTTGCCTACCTCTATACAGCTATCCCTTTGTACCTGTAATTAGTGCTACGTAAAAAAAATCTGGCCACCGTTTGTCTTATACCTGGGACACTTTATGTACTTGTCTACCTGTCTACCTTTCTACCTTCGTACCTGTCTACGTTGTCATTTGTGTAAGTCTAACGCAAGCTACGCCAAACAAATTTTGACAGCATTTTCCCTATACCTGGATCACTTTAACTGCCTTTCACCTGCCTACCTCTATACCTTTTCACCCCAGTAGATCACTATGTGGTGCTTGTAATGCATGCTACTTTGAGAAAATTTTGGCAGCATTTCCCCTACACCACCAAAAACTTTAACGACCTCCTTACCTATCTACCTATCTTCATTTTTACTTCACTACCTTCTTATCTGCCTATCAGCTATTGGTTCGTGTATTCGTTTATGTGTGCACCTATGTTATGGAACTATGGCACACTTATGATGCATAATAGATGGAGCAGTATACCTCCAAGTCAACCTCTAGTGGGTTGTTGGGAAATGGTGTCTCCTTGCATCATCCTGACAAGAAAAGACTGATGGTACATTACACTTACCTCCTTACCTTGCTTACCTATGATGTCTGTTGTCTTGGGTGTGCACCGCCATGGCGGTGTGATGTGCACTCTTCGTCATGTAGATATCGTGTACATATTGAGTATTGTCAACGATGTCAAAATGATCCATAGTCAGCTGTTGAGGCACAATTGTGACTTTGCACGATACGCGTTGTTTGATGTCTTGCAACTGTTGTTCCATTACGATGAGTTGTGGAAAGTGTGTGATGCATAAATGCCCGTGAAAATGACACCTATGCACAGACACCACGACACATTACTTGTACCACAACGAACGAGTCACAACATGCCTAGAAAGGGAAAAAAAAAGGCACGGCCATCGATGATGAACATTGCGACGCTACGGATGCAGACTTCACAAGCCCGTTACAAGAACCAAGACTTCGTTGATCCTCCACAGGTTCACCGGCCCAACCGTGGTACAATGACATCGCTCTGGATGGGTAGCTCCCCATTGTACCCCAACGCCACGCGCTATCGACCCTATCTCACATTCTACTCACAAACAGCGTGCAAAAGTGCTCTGATGAAAAACATACATTGTGGAAGAGGCAGAACGTTGTCTTTGTCCATTGATGGCGGTTGTTGCATGACCTTCACTTTTTCGATATAAATGCATGACCATATTGTCAACTTTGTAGAGGGTTGCTGCAACTGTTGTTCCATACCGAAGAGATGTGGCGAGTGTGTGATGCATAAATGCCCGTGAAAACGACACCTATGCACAGTGCAACTAAGCTGACACCACGATGTATTACTTGTACCACGACAAACGAGCCACGGCATGCCTAGAGAGAAAAAAAAGCACGGCCATCGATGAAGAACATTGCGACGCTACAGATACAGACTTCACAAGCCCGTTACAAGAACCAAGACTGCGTTGATCCTCCGCAGGTTCATCGGCCCAACCGTGGTACAATGACATCACTCTGGATGGGTAGCTCCCCACTGTACCCCAACGCCATGCGCTATGGATCCTATCTCACATTCTACTCACAAACACTGTGCAAAAGTGCTATGATGCACAACGCACCCTGTGGAAGAGGCAGAACATTATTGTCACGTGTCCATCGATGGTGGTCGTTGTATGAATTTCAATTTGTACGATATAAATGCATGACCGTCTTGTCAACTTTGTCGAGGGTTTTGTGCAACTGTTGTTCCGTACCAAAGAGGTGTGGCGAAGTGCAATGCATAAATGCCCGTGAAAACAACACATATGCACAGTGCACCTAAGCTGACACCACGACGTAATACTTGTACCACGACGAACGAGTCATGGCATGCCTAGAAAGGAAAAAAAAGCATGGCCATCGATGAAGAACATTGCGACACTACCGATGCAGACTTCACAAGCCCGTTACAAGAACCAAGACTGTGTTGATCCTCCATAGGTTCACCGCCCCAACCGTGGTACAATGACATCACTCTGGATGGGTACCATTGTACCCCAACGCCACGCGCTATCGACCCTATCTCACATTCTACTCACAAACACTGTGCAAAACTGCTATGATGCACAACGTACATTGTGGAAGAGGCAGTATGTTTTCGTCACGTGTCCATCGATGACGGTTGTTGTATGAATTCTGTATGATATAAATGCATGACTGTCTTGTCAACTTTGTCGAGGGTTTCGTGCAACTGTTGTTCCATACTGAAGAGTTGTGATGAGTGTGCGATGCATAAATGCCAGTGAAAATGACAGCTATGCATAATACGACTAAGCTGACACCACGACATATTACTTGTACCACGACGAACGAGTCACGGCATGCCTAAAAAGAAAAAAAAGCATGGCCATCGATGAAGAATATTGCGACGCTACGGATACAGACTTCACAATCCCGTCACAAGAACCAAGACTGCATTGATTCTCCGCAGGTTCACCGGTCCAACCGTGGTACAATGACATACTCTGGATGGGTAGCTCCCCATTGTACCCCAACGCCACACGCTATCGACCCTATCTCACATCCAACTCACAAACAACGTGAAAAAGTGCTCTGATGCAAACCGTACTTTCTGGTCGCTGCTCACCGTGATTGTGAATGGCTGCAATTGTTTGCAAGTTGAATTGTAACTTTGAAATAGCCTGGAAAAGGCTTGAATTGCAACTTTGAAACAGCCTAAAAAGGCTTGAATTATAGCTTTGAAATAGCCTGAAAAGGCTTGAATTGTTGTGCATGTTACTGACAGAATGAAACAAAACAAAACATCAACGAATGAAAACGAAAAGGCAACGAATGAAAACGAAACGACACAAAACAGAATGGAAGAGAATGGTACAGAATGACATATACATGGACACTTGCACCAACACCAACACCAACACCAACCAACTTCACTTCCACCTCCACCTCCTCCTCCACCTCCATCGCCACCTCCACCTCCACCTCCACCTCAACCACCACCTCCACCACCACCTCCACCACCACCTCCTTCTCCACTTCTACCACCCTCCACCTCCCTCTACCTCCACCTCCACTTTCACCTCCACCACCTGCACCTCGACGTCCCATGTACTATACCGTCCTTTACATCACAGCACAAGAATCACATCATATTTGATATTTCACATATCTAAGTCTACGTCTGTCTCATCATCTTCCACCTCCAACAACCTCCACCTCCACTACCCTCCACCTCCATAATCCTCCACCTTCACCATCCTCAGTCTCCACATCCACCTCCACTTGTCATGTACTAAGACGGCATTCACATCACTGCACACATCATTATATCAAATCACAAATCGATGTCTACGTCTGCCTCATCACCTTTCACCTCCAGCATCCTCCATCTCCACCATCCTCCGCATTCCATCACGTAACATGTCACTGCCTTGAGAGAGAGAGATTTTGAGAGAGAGAGAGAGAGAGAGAGAGAGAGAGAGAGAGAGAGAGAGAGAGAGAGAGAGAGAGAGAGAGAGAGAGATA
>SZWC01008193.1:13863-35341 GCA_023375785.1 Penium margaritaceum
TTTTCTTCTTCTTCTTCTTCTTCTTCTTCTTCTTCATCATCATCATGTTCTGCTTCTTCGCCTCTTCCTCCTCCTCCTCCTCCTCCTCCTCCTCCTCCCCCTCCTCCTTCATCATCATCATCATCATCATCTTCTTCTTCTTTTTCTTCTTCTTCTTCTTCTTCTTCTTCTTCATCATCATCATGTTCTGCTTCTTCGCCTCTTCCTCCTCCTCCTCCTCCTCCTCCTCCTCCTCCCCCTCCTCCTTCATCATCATCATCATCATCATCTTCTTCTTCTTTTTCTTCTTCTTCTTCTTCTTCTTCTTCTTCTTCTTCGTCTTCTTCTTCTTCTTCTTCTTCTTCTTCTTCTTCTTCTTCTTCTTCTTCTTCTTCTTCTTCTTCTTGGTGGCAAGGGAAGAGGAATCCTTTCCTCATGGCAAGCCATGAACACAAACTGTCGGACATGGATACGCACCAACACGGTGTGTGCGTTCTTGGAGAATCCACCCGTGCACGCACGCTCTCATCAGTTAAGGTGTGCACGCGTGCATGCATGCATGCCCACGCGCATGTGGCTAAGAACTTAACCCTTTTTTTCCGAGCCATGTGACACAGAACACTCCTCTGCTCTCCGCTGCCGCTCATGACCGATGCAGGCTGTGTGGTGGTCATCTCTCACGACCGCTGGTTTTTGGATCGCATCGCGTCGCACATCATGGCGTTCGAGGGTGACTCCAAGGTGAGGGAAGCCGCACCTCGGCCATTCGGGGGGGGGGGGGCGGCATTATTCACACACGAAGACTCAAGTGCAACACTGATCCATCACTAAAGACGTGGCAGGGGTCATCTAGGAGTCCCCATGTCATATTCCCTTTTTGGGAATATGACATTGGGGGGGCCGGGGGGTGGGGGGGGGGAGCCACGCACAAAGGACCCATTTCCAGTTGTGAAAGACCGTCTTATGTAAACATTTGGTAGCTTCAAGAGACAGCTTGAAGACACACCTGCCCAAGAGTGGCCTCCTTCTCTGGTCTGCTCTCTGCCTCAGCGGCTGAACAGCTGATTGGCTGAACCGTTGCTGATCAGACCAACTGGGGTGATGTTCTCCATTGCGCCGAGAGGTCATGCCGTCAATGGCTCCACTCGAAACCCCTAGTGCGTTCATGTGCATGTATGTGCGTGGGGGGGGGGGGGGGGGGGGAACGAGCGCCCATGGCGCTTGTACTCACCCCTCCAAATCGTGCCGTTGTGGGTCCGCTCTGCATTTTGCTGCCGTGACAGCGCCGCAACTGTGCAGCGTGCGGCGTTATGTGCTCCCTACGGGGCAGTTGAAGATGCCGTCTGACCGCCCCCCATTGTTTGCTCTGTTTCAGGTGACGTGGTTTGAGGGGTCGTACAGCGAGTACGAGGAGGATCGGAGGCGGAGGCTGGGCAACGTCGAACCGAGCAGGCTCAAGTTCCGCGCATTGGCTTGAGTGAAGCTCCGAGCCGTTCCACTCTTCCGGCCGGATGATGTTCTTCCACAGGGAACTTCAAAGTCTTCAGATAATGGAATTGCGCACTGGCTTGAGTGAAGCTGCAGCTGTGACTCGGCTGCGGCCGTGAGGCCGATGAAGTCCCTTTCGTGGTTCATGTCCTCTTTTTTTATGTGGTGGACCATGATCGAGTGTGTTGTAAATTTATGTGGGTGTGGTTTATTCACCAAGGTTAAACGCTCTAGTAACATTTTCAACACTTATCAATGGCATGTCACTCCCATGTATCTCTATGCTTTCGGCAAAAGGGTATAACTGGTGACAGAAAAGTTACAGAGTCTAATTTCAGGGACTCTAGCATCAGGACGTGGTGTGGCCGGGCGCGATGTAAGCTGTCCCCGTCTGTCTGTATAGCTTACTGTGACCAATTCGTCGTGTACATGCACGTGCGGATCCCTTCTGAGGATGCAGCTGTCGCCGACGTATCCACGGGTGATGATCTCACCCACCAGCAGCTCTCTGAGAGCTCCTACAACGTCCCCAATGCTCGCTCAGGTGCTCTATAGTTTTTCTATAGTCGCTAAAGTTTTCTCGATGGACGGCTCTTTAGCTCAAATTGCATGTTTTGTATGTTATGTCCACCGATTGGTGTTAGACCTTTGCGTGTGAGCAGTCATAGCTTCGGGCTTGAGATTTTGCATCGCTAGGTTCAAACGGTGTTGTGTTTGGATGCTTGTGCACACAGCTATGGCCAAAACAATGGTTTTGGGCCAGCCTTAGGTTAAACTGTCACTGTCGTGTGCGTCGTTCGTTGTGCGTTGCGGCACGTATTTTTCCTGTGTGCTTGTGAGTAGTCAATTCTCTCTCCGTTACTAAGCTGTTGGAACATAAGGGACTTTCTCCCTAGCTAAACCCTTATTGTTTCCTGCACCTGCTTACTCTATGCGTCAGCAGACTAGACCGTGCCGCTACGTGAGCAGTAGTAGCGTTAGGAAACTTCTTAGTAGTTTCTTCTGGTAACAAAGCGTTGAGGCCTTTCTCGTTGAGCTGAGGCGCAGAGACGGAAGACCGGTAGTAGTAGTAGTGAGAGTGGTCGCATCAGTCGTATCCTGGGTCACGTCGTAGCAGACGTCGGCAGAAGTCGCCCAACGTCATTAGCAGCGGCATTACCACACGACCGCTAGAGTGGGCATCATCACCACCTGTGGCGACGAGAGTTACTGCAACTGCCGCAACAGTAGCAACGGCGGCAATGACAAGCTATTGCTGCTATACAGAGCGGTAGCATCAACACCAAGTAGCAGCACCAGCTTGTCTGGTAACGACCTATGACAAAAATATAAGAGAAGCAGCTCGTAGCAGAGGCTACGAGCAACAAGAGCGCGCAGCGGACGTGGCGGCGATAAGCGACAGCAGCAACAACGACAACAACAGTCGCGGGCAACGGCAACAACATGACAGCAACAACAACAAAAATTCAGTTGTACCAATGCTAGCAGCAATAACATTGGCAATAACAGCAACACCATTGCAGCAGCGACAGCAGCCACAACAGTGCAGCAGCAACACCAGCTATTACAGCAACTAATGGTGTTAAATCGAGATCGAGACCGGTCTTGATCTCAATCGTCTCGATTTTGTCTCGTCTCGTTGTCTCGTACCGCACAACACGAGACAATCTTGAATTGTCTTGCGCGAGACGAGACGGACCGAGACACGTCACATGTCATGCGAGATCGAGACAAGAATCTCGTCTCGCAGAGTGATTCTCGCCTTTTTTTTCTCTCTAGACCTGCCACGTGTGCCAAGGACGCGACCCACACTGTTTGGAAACGATCGCAGAGGGTCAACATTAACATTACAAAACATGACGTAGCTATTTTTTTGCAAACAAACCAATGAATTTCTGAGTCTTCGAGTAGGTTTAACTAGTAAACTGTTCTTTCCACATCGTTGACAATAGTCTTTTCGCTCTTCGTATAATGTTTTTATCTCCACGTCAGCTGGTTGCACATGTCGGGGCGCCGACAAGTCGTGGAACTGAGTCGTGTCCAGTGGTCGAGACGTAACAACTGTTAGGCGAGGTAGCAAAAGAGGTACGTCTTAACTTTGGAATATCGGGTTTGAGTTATGAACTTAGTAGTTTGCTCAGGAAAATATTTTCAGTTAAATGCTTTGTGAAAACGTTCCTCGTAGTCAAAAGTGCAGTGGTCGCGACGTGGGTGCGTTCTGACAGCTCGTCGCATCATTTCCCTCGCCCCTCGCAATGGTACAAAAGCGAGATTTTCAAGGACGTGAGCGAGACCGAGACGAGACCGAGACAAGCCTGATGCAAATCGGTACGAGACCGAGGTTTTCTCGTCCTTTGTACCCGGTACGAGACATCTCGTACCGACGTGAGAAAAAATGAGTTTGAGATCGAGACATCTCGTCTCGATCTCGATTTAACAGGCCTAACAGCAGCAGTAGTGCCGCGGCAAAAGGAGTCACGGCTATTTGTGTTGCGCAACATAGAAGTTGTGGTGCACTACTAGTCGGCAGCTTTGCTATGCGACTGCACAGAAGCTGTGTGGCTACGCAACACCTACACATTCGCACGTAGGGAGTGACGATGTTCCCCCTGTTCCCTCGTCAAGCAGAGTCCGCGTGACTTCATACAACAACAACAAAAAAAAGATGTTGGCGTTAAAATACATGAACGAAAAAAAACGCCAGCATGAAATACGCTGACGTACAAAGAAAGGGGGTGCTGACGTCAATAATTTTAAAGACAAAACGTTAAAATTCTCCATTTTTCCAAATCCTTGAGAAACGTGAGCAGTTTTTTATTTCGGCAAATTTGACGGTCCGACCCATACTGAGCGACCACATGGCACCATGCGAGGACAACGGAAAGGAGCCGATTGTTCCCTATCGCTTCAGCTCCCTGTCATGCTCGTCAAGGCCACGTACTCGGGCAATTGAAGAGTTGCGATAGGGGCAGAAAGATGAGATGAGATTTGGCGTCAACAGGAGGAGCAGTTCGTCACTCGTCGGGACATCCATACCTCGCTGCAATGCTTGTCTAGACTGCAACAGACTCCACCTGGTGCACATGGATCTATACTGTAGGGGCAGCGGACTACATTTGGTGGCTCCGCGAGGCAGCAGCAGACATTCAAGGAGCAAAATTCGGAGGAGGAGGAGGAGGTAGATGCACTGACGCGCGAGATTCGCACGTAGCTGGATCGGCTCCACATCGGCTCACAGTGCAAACCCGCGGGTGAATCAGTGGCACCAACGCGTCAAACCCCTCGAGCCGAATGTCTGGCATCTCCTTTGGCAGCCTGCTCATTCCACGAGTGCTAGCCCTAGTGCTTGAGGTTGCCCTCCCCACGGAGCGGCGACAGAAGGACTTCAAGACCTCGCCACACCGTGATGACAATGATGCTAGGTTTGACCGCAGGGAGGCACTTTTCCAGGTGTGGGCTGATGCAGAGGAAGTGTGGCCCTATGACCTGAGCCATTTTCAGACTGCTGATACCCGCTAGACTCAGACCAAAGCGAGAGCCATGCGTGGTCTGCTCTACGCCGTTCCCCAGGAGACGGTCGTTGACTTCTGTCCTTTCTAGGCGCACCTAAGACAAGTGACGGGATTGATCCTTGCCGCGGGTGGGAGTTGGCTCTCACCCTGTTTTCTACAAAGACACACATGACGAGGACTGCCCATTGTAGGGAGTTCCACTCCCTATGTGAGTGAGATTCAGAGTCGGTAGTAGCATACTGGCAGCATGCGATACGCATCTGCAGCTTGCTAGGCACTGGCGGAGAGTCTCATCTGTGGACGGTGCTCGGTGCTTACATGGAGTACACTGACCTCTTCACCTACTTGCATAGACCTACTTTGGAGGAGCTGTCTGAGTCCCTTAAGCTGCCTCCTTGGACCTAGTAGTACTATCTCAAGAGGACGGGGGCCAAGGAGGCCGGTTGATTGCATCAGGCAAGCCCATTGGCAGCAGTGATGACAACAGTTTTTAATGACGCCTCTCCCTCTCAGCTCCTCCACTACTCCCTCTCAGCTCCTCCACCTCTATTTCACCTCCCTCTCCCTCTTCCTCGCATGTATCAGCTCAGGGTGGCCACCTCCACACACGAGAAGAAGGGAAAAAAAAACGCGACAAGGGACATCAGCAGTAGCACCAACAGCAGTCATTGAGCAATAGTAGTGGACGCTCTATCCCCTACTACAACTGTGGCGTCAGTCATCGATACACGAAGTTCAGGTAGCCGTTGTGCTGGATCTGGTTTACACGTCGCCTCCAGGTTTGCACACGCCTAGCGGACGTCTCTCGGCATCACTCAGGTGCATCGTGCGATGACCGTGACAGCAACCGAGCCTTCAACCACTCCGAGTAGCACTAGAGGCATGGATCCAAGCGACTACTTGATCGTGGAGCTTCGTCACTGCTGAAGCTTTGCATTCAAGGAGGTGCAAGTGTGCTGTCACAGCCAGGTGGTCACGACACTGCTTGTACTATTGTGTCTGTTGCCCGTGACGATGCTTGTGGGGGAGCTCAGTTGGCTTGTGATGGTGTTGGACCTGACAGTACCGACTGCCTTGACGAGTCACAGGTCCGTGCCGTTCGTCATTGTCCCGAGTCCTCAGCCGAGCCTCCTACAGAGGTAGAGTGTTCTTTGGCACGTTGTTCTGTGTCAATGACAAGTCGTGAGCCGAGTGGTGCCTGGATCATTGACTCTGGTACCACCCATCGAATTACGTGACATCATAATGATTATGTTGTGCTTGGTCTTGTTGCGTCCGTTCGGTCAATTTGTACATGGTCTAGTCAGTCACTGCCTGTCCAAGGAGTCTGGATTGTCCAGTTTGATGGTCCATCTGGCCCCTTGTACATTTCCGATGTGCTCTTTGTCCTTGGTCTTGAGCTCAGCCTGCTCTCTCTTCATTCATGCACCAAGATGGGTCTCACTATTGAGCACTCTGCTAAATCTAGCACAGTGACTGCTCTTGACACACGTGCAATTGTTCTTCGTGTCTCCGTTGTTGATGACCTACATTGCGTCTCATTGCACTCCCTCCATTTGTTCTCCCCCTCCTCTCTCTCTCTCTCTCTCTCTCTCTCTCTCTCTCTCTCTCTCTCTCTCTCTCTCTCTCTCTCTCTCTCTCTCTCTCTCTCTCTCTCTCTCTCTCTCTCTCTCTCTCTCTCTCTCTCTCTCTCTCTCTCTCTCTCTCTCTCTCTCTCTCTCTCTCTCTCTCTCTCTCTCTCTCTCTCTCTCTCTCTCTCTCTCTCTCTCTCTCTCTCTCTCTCTCTCTGTGTGTGTGTGTGTCTCCCTCTCTCTCTCTCTCTCTCTCTCTCTCTCTCTCTCTCTCTCTCTCTCTCTCTCTCTCTCTCTCACACACACACACACACACACACACACACACACCTCTTGCGTTTGGCTTCTTTGCCTCCGGCTTGTGCCTCCTGCGGACACTCCTTGGTCCAATGGCCCTCCTTGCCACACTTCTGGTGCGCACCCTTCTTGGCGCCCTTCTTGCTGTCGCCCTTACCGCCACCTCTCTTGCCGTTGCTACTGCCACCCTGCGTTTTTGTGACCAGGGCTGTTGAGGATGACGAGGTCTTGCCACCGCTGTGACGGTGCACCTCGTTGTGGATGTACTCGGTGACTGCATCGTAGGTGAGTTTATCCTCCTCCCAACCTCCCAATACAGTGATGAGAGGGCTCCAAATTTTGGGTAGAGCCATGAGGAGTGTCATCGCATGCATCTTCGTGTCAATCGTCCACCCCACATCATTGTATTGCGAGGCAAGAGACTCGATCTGCGTCATGGCGGAAATGAAATCCTCATCCTCCTCGATCCTCACCGTCAAGAGTCGCTTCATTGCGGGGTTCTTGTTGGCTAGGGATGTTGATTGGTGGATGGATCAGAGCTTCTTTCACTCGTCTTCTACGAAAGTACAGCCATGGATGCAACCCCATTGAGATTCGTGCAGTGCCAAGAGTAGGAGCATCAACGCCTCAGTGTTCTTTTTAGCGAAGGCCATCTTCTCCTCGTCTCTTGCGCTCGCACCTTGAACCTCCGTGTCCTTCATAAGCTCCAGCAGTCTCTTGTGCACAAGGTGGATCTTACAATGCCACCGCCACAGTCCAAATCCAGGGCCTCCCATGTACTTTTGGATGGACGAGGATTCTGTCTTCTACGCCATGTTGAACTTCTGCTATGGACACTCTCAAACGCCAACGGCGAAGTCGGTCAGAGCGACACACCCATGCGTTGTGGAAGCTGTGAATGTCTTGGCAGGCAGATCAGGGCTGTGGGCCCATACCCCTTTGCTAGGAATGCTGTCCTGGCATGCTCTGATCCACCACAAGTGTGCACGGATATTTAGTGCAAGGCTGAAGACCATTAATGGTCCGTTGTTTTGCTGATATTAAATTGGATTTTTATATCCTGTGATCTCAGATTTCCAACACATCCAAGCACGTCCATAACGGAGCAGTAGAGTCCCTGGTACGGCCATTGAAGTAACCCATGGTGGAGCCGTCCACCATGTCCACGAATGGGAGTGTCGGGAGGCACTTCGAAGGTGGCCTGTCGAAGCGCCCTTCCTGGTCCTCCAACGTGGAGGAAGGATCACCCTGGTCCAGGAGACCTCCCACATTCCTTGCTTTATGGCCCACGTGCCTTTGGAGCTCACAGAGGTCGAACTCAGACCACATGGAACCCAAATCGAGCAACTGAAAGCTCGAAACCGCATGGAAATATCCAGGGAGTCCTAATCTGCAATCAGATCAGACATCCAACCACCTCTAAGTAGTCAAACCAGGAAAGCGGCAAACGGCATCCATGGCAGGGCACTTTCTGACGTTTATGTGACATCAGATAAAGGAACTGAAGCCTACCTTTAGTACCTAAAAAATGGAAGGTATGTGTTAAAAAACCACAAGAATACTCGGACATCACAAAAATTTATCGATGTCAGCTAATCAGTGACTGTCAATACTTGTTTTTGGATTCATACCAATACTTCCAACCTATAATGTGTTACGTAAACGATCAATGGAACGACGACCAAAGTCAAACTTTGTGCTTTTATTATAGAGCGTACCTCCTTTACACCTCCCTCGTGGTGGAAGTGTCAATAGTGCTCCTCAGACATATAGATGTTTACAAGAATGCTTTTGATGTGTTCAAAGACAAAGTCATGAATGTACGGCCAAGATGTTGTTTGTTACCACAATAATTTTTTTGGGGATGCGTTTTGGTCCAAATAGTACAACCATGATCTCATAGTTCTTGGAGTGGGTGAAAAATACTGACTTTTTTATTTCCTTAGAAAATACACGGATTTTATTACAACTGCTCTGCATGTGCAAATTCTGGCCCGTCGAGGCTGTTAAAGATTTTTGTCTCAAAGAAGAGTATGTCAATTCTTGAAGGTGATGTAGTTCAATTTTCACTAGTCCACGCATATTTTTCTTTCAATTGTCATTGGTTTGAAAAAATATAAGGTGGCTGCTTAGGATGACGTGGATAGGGAAAAAAACCGTGCCTAAAAATCTTGCCCAATTTTTATTTTAGCTCTTTAACGCTCATGTGATATGTCCCCTTGACTGTCGGATTGCTTTCTGGCTTGAGGTTCACTTGGTGATCATCGTGGCATTGAGAAGGGTGTTCTTGGAATAGGTCATAGGGAAAAGCCCTTCAAACTCCTCAAGGAGTGGTGAAAAATTCTCCAGTGTTTCAACAATCTTTACCGGTACAACTTCATCTGCCTCTCCACCTATGTTGTTTCCTGTAACCATTGTTTCATTGTGGATCATTTGATCGGATTCATATTTCTCGTTCTACCTTCGACGGTTGCGTAGATTGCTTCATTGGTGCAGTTCACTTGCCAATTTTTCCAGTACACAAGATCTCTTCTGAGGATAATTGTATGACCACTCATTGGATAATAGTTCCAAACCATTACATTTTAAGTTTCTCTGACTCATCAGCATAGCGGTCCACAAATTAAACAAATATGTAACCATCAGTTCAAAAAATTCCTTCAGACATCCGTGGTTTTGTCCTCACACCGAACTTCCAAACCAATATCGTCTACTCGTGTCATGTTCCTCTACTTCCCTCCCTTTTGGCCCTATCCTTGGAGCTTACAAAAATCCTTCAGAATAAGTCTAGGCTTCCTACAAGTTTTTCATAGCTATTGTTCATGCTGATAGACAGTGTCGGTCTTCATGATTGTGGAGGTTTTGGATGACTAAGATGTTTTTGCTACAATGATGAGAGCTGTGGTTTTGGGATTGGCACCCGTTGGATTCCTTTATCTGAGTGTTTTGGTTGGCACTAATTGTTAGCTACTGAGCTAACCACCTCTGGCAGAGAAGCCGCGAAACCGAAAAGCTCACACAGGTTTTTAGGCCTTCTTCCTTTGTTGACATGTGTCATGCACCCCAAACTTAATCAGGCATACACTTCACCTTCAAGAGTACTAACGCCTTAGCATTACATCTCAAGAAGAGCTCAAGTCGTCAATACGCAAGAGAGCATCAAGCAAGGGTTAATTGATCAGCATGCAAGACAAGTCCTTTTATAGCTGGCTGTCCAGTCCTAGAACTCAAAAGCACATTCCTGAGAACTGGCTTGACCCTGCCACATCACCAAGAGACTTGCGCTGTGGGCTGGACACATAAGCATCCTTGTGCCAAGGTGACTGATCAGCCGTGTTGCTTCCCAGAAGCAACGGACTTTCTTTCTTGGAAGCTTTCAAAACAACCAAGATGTGCATGGAGCCAGGATCGAACTCATGACCTCTCACTTGGCCAAATCAACAAAATGGCCAAGTTTACCACTCACCTACATGGTGTACTCACAGGTCATATCTCACACAAAACAGAGCATAGTTGAGTCACCCTACAACAAATCCAGGGGTCATACCTCCACAAGGGGCAGAGCATTCCTGATCCGTCGTACAAGACTTGAACAAGGAGCAAAAATATTCAACAAATCTCTCCATTACACCTTGCGTCCGTTTCCATCATCATTCTTCATCACTTGCCTTGACCATGCCGATACCTTGTCTGCCCGCCTGTTGGAGATCCTTGTCCAATGGCTTCATAAGCATGTCAGCCCGGTTCAGCTTGGTGCCGACATACTCGAGCTCCACTGTCTGCTTGTAGACCAAGTCTCGAGCGTAGTGGTAGCGGATCTCGATGTGTTTTGTGCGCTTGGACAGGACAGGGTTCTTTGACATGTCAATGGCGCTCATGTTGTCAATCTTGATGACCGTCGCCGTTACCTGTGGTGCCTTCATCTCGGATAGCAAGCTTCATAGCCACTGCATCTCTTTACACACCTCAGCCAAGGCGATGTACTCAGCTTCAGCTGTTGACAAAGAGACACATTCCTGCTTGCGACTTGCCCAACTGACTGCACCTCCATTCAACATACACACAAAGCCGGAGGTAGATTTTCTGTCATCGATATTTCCTCCCCAATCAGCATCAGTGTAGCACATGAGACGGAGTGATGCGGATCCAGCGATGCCTCCAAACTGGAGCCCCACGTGCCGCGTCCCCTNTGGCATACATCAGACTGCCCACTGCAGACTGATATGGGATGCCCAGCATGTCAGTTTTCTCTGCTTCGTTGGATGGGGACATGGAGGTGGAGAGTTTGCACTCCGAGCTCATGGGTGTGCTTGCAGGTTTGCAATCTGCCATGTCGTATCGTTTGAGGATGGAGTCGATGTATTTTGTCTGGTTCAGACTGATGGTACCTGCTGCTCTGTCGCGCTTGATTGCAATTCCAAGATAGAAGTCAAGAGGACCTATGTCCTTTATCTTGAATCTGCTACTCAGCTGCCCCTTGAGATCGTCTAGTAGCTGCGTTGAAGAGGAGCATAGAATCAGGTCATCAACGTACAAGGCGACCAACATAGTCCCTTTGTCACTCTCATGCACGTACATGCTAGGGTCATTGTCGCAGTGCACGAAGGACTCCTTGGCCATGAACGTATCCATCTCCTGGTACCAAAGTCTTGGCACTTGTTTTAGCCCATAGAGTGCCTTCACCAATCTACACACCTTGCCCTGAGGAGCATCAACCTCCTCCGGAACCTCCATCAATACCTCCTTGTCAAGTTTTCCGTAAAGGAAGGTTGTCTTGACATCCATCTGGTGGACCTCCATGTTCTCGGCAGCAGCAATGGTGAGCATTGACCGGATGGAGGCAAACGTCACAATTGGGGCAAAGGTCTCATCGTACTCTGCGCCAGGCCGTTGGGAGAACCCCTTTGCTACCACCCGTGCCTTGTACTTGTCTATCTTTTCATCCTGTTTCCTTTTTACTTTCAGCACCCACTTGGACCCCACAATGTGAGCCCCGGCAGGTCTGTCCACCAGCACCCAAGTCCCATTCTCTTCAATGGAGCTGAGTTCACTGCGAATTGCTTCGTCCCACTCTGCTTTGTCAGGCCGAGTGAGTGCCTCTGCAACAAACGTTGGATCCTCTTGAACCAAGAATGAATAGTTGAAGCCTGTCCATTCACCCCTATCTGCGTCGAAATGTTGCCGAGGTACTTTGAGGCGTGAACTGCTCCTTGAACCTGCTAGCTGGTGCTGTTGATGTGGAGGCTGGAGGTCTGGTTCGTCGTTGATGATGGGAGAGGCATCCTCCTCATGTTCCGGAGGATCAGATACGTCGGAATCAGAGTCTGATTCCTCTGAGTCATCTTCACGAGCTCCTCTCCCTGTTGCAGCACCTATCCCATGCCATTGTGCTGGTGCTTCGTCTCCCTCTTCTAGGAGAGTGAGCCACTCTCCCTGTTCTGGAGCGTTCTCGAGTTCGATATGCTCTCCCTTACTCAGAGACATTTCGTGGAAATCCACGTCTTTGCTGCGGATGACCTTCTTGGCTCCTTGGTCCCACAGTCGATAGGCTTTGTGGGCGGTGTCATAACCGATGAAAATACACTTTCGTGCTCTTGCTGCGAGCTTTCCAGGGCCCTCACCGGCCTGGACCTTGGCAAACCCGGTGCAACCGATCACCTTGAGATGGGAGGCATCCGGCTTCCTGCCTGACCATGCTTCTTCAGGCGTCTTCAACTGTTGTGTCTGCTTCTTCTTGCCTCTCCTTCGCAGAGCTGCTGTAGGTGTGAGGTTCACAAGGTAGGTAGCCATACGTGCTGCTTCAGCCCAGAACCTAGGAGGAAGCTTGGCGTCAAAGAGCATGCACCTTGTCATACCTAGGAGCGTTTGGTTCATCCTCTCTGCTACGCCTTTGCTTTGAGGTGAGTAGGTCGTAGTTTTTTGGTGTTCAATGTCCTGTGTCTTGAGCCACTCCCTGCAAGCTTCGTACTCTCCCCCGTTGTCCGTCCTGAATGCCTTCACCTTCTTTCCACTCCGTCGCTCAACCATAGCGACAAAGGCCTGTAGATTCTCCTTCACCTCACTTTTCTTTTTGAGAAAGTATATCCAGACTTTGCGGCTGTTGTCATCGATGCATGTGAGGAAATATCTGCTGCCTCCATTTGACGGTATGCGAAAGGGACCACATACATCAGAGTGGACAAGATCAAGAGGTGCGAGAGCACGCGTTCCATTGCGCTTGAAGGGTTTCCTTTTCGCCTTGCCTTGAAGGCATGGCTCACACATGATCTCCGCTCCCTCCACCTCATCACCTAGCTCCATCCCACGCNAAGAGAGATGAAGTCTCTCTTCTCGTAAGTGGTGTGCTCGTTTGTGCCCGAGTCAAGGCCATAGGCTCCTGGCCTGAGTATCGCCCTCCCTTTGTTGGAGGCACACTCAGCCATCAAGCTTGTGGGATCCTTCCCACCATTTCCCCCTCGCCATTCATCCCCGTCTCCTCCCTCTCTCTTGGGTGCACGGCACTCTCGAGCCCAGTGTCCGGCCTTGCCACAGTTGTGGCAGTTTCCTTGGCGCTTTGCACCCCTTCCACTGTTGCTAGTGCTATTGTTTCCCTTGTACCCAGAGGATGAGGAATTGCGGAAGGTGCCGCTGCTCCGTGAGGCAAAGGCAGCCATGTTTGCTTCACTACTGCTACGACGCATGGCTTCATTCCGCACATACTCAGAGATGGTGGTGTAGGAAACTAGATCTTCAGTCCACCCTCCAATCACTGTTATCATGGGGCCCCAACTTTCCGGCAGCGTCATCAGAAAAATCATGGCCTGCATGTTGGATTTCAGGTCCCACCCCATGCCGGTGGCTTGTTGCAAGAGCGTCTCAAACTTCTGCATAAAGGCGGAGACATCCTCCCCTTCACCAAGCCTCATGCTGATGAGGTTTTGTAGAATGAAGAGACGGTTGGCATGTGAGGAGGACTGAAACACCTTGCCGAGTTTGGCGTATGCCGCGGCTGCCACCATACAACCGCTGATGTGTGAAAGGACTGAGGGTTGTATAGAGGACACAAGAATGGCGAGAGCCTTCTTGTTGAGCTTGACCCATGCCACAAGGTCAGCACCCTCCTCCTTTGGTGCTGGGATACTTCCGTCAAGATATCCTAGCAGATCTCTGTCATCCATGATGATTTCAAATTGCCACTTCCAGAGTGCCAATCCCTCTCCATCAAACTTGAGGATGGGCGAATGATTCCCTGGTTCCCCTGTCCCTGCCATCCCCACAACTACAATTGCTTCAGCTGCTGCACCTGTTGTTGATGCCGATGAACCTGTGTTTGAGGCCGCTGTAGGCTATTGGTAAGAAGAGGAAACTGCTTCCCCTGCTAACGTTGGCCGTTGCTAGCAGATGTAGGCTGATTTCAGCTCCCAAGATAGAAAGGTGCAGATGTGTTGCATTCCCCTCCTGCTGATGTTGCCCTGCAAACAGAGAAGTTGGGTGAGAGCGAAGGCGATCTCACTGCTTGTGACCTTAGCGGTTGCGTGCGTGAAACTTCCCTAACCAGAGGAGTGGGCCCATAACCCTTTGTTAGCTACTGAGCTAACCACCTCTGGCAGAGAAGCCGCGAAACCGAAAAGCTCACAAAGGTATTTAGGCCTTCTTCCTTTGTTGACATGTGTCATGCACCCCAAACTTAATCAGGCATACACTTCACCTTCAAGAGTACTAACGCCTTAGCATTACATCTCAAGAAGAGCTCAAGTTGTCAATACGCAAGAGAGCATCAAGCAAGGGTTAATTGATCAGCATGCAAGACAAGTCCTTTTATAGCTGGCTGTCCAGTCCTAGAACTCAAAAGCACATTCCTGAGAACTGGCTTGACCCTGTCACATCACCAAGAGACTTGCGCTAGATCAAGCGTGTTGACTACATACAGAAGGACATGGACTGCGGCATCATGGTGTCCTGAACATGGTGTTTGTGCATGTTGTGCAAGGATGTTCACTGGACAGGCAACGTCAAGAGGAGTGGTGGTGGAGAGGTACATGAGGCACCCCAAAAACAGCCCTATCAGGATATTTTGGGGGTGCTTCAGTGCCCAAGTTCTCTGAATCAATGCGCTTCATGAGGACTCGTCCATCAGGGGCCATCAGCGTGGAGGCATGGCGAACATGCTGGAGATCATCAGCAAACCTCTCAGCTATTGTACACACATACCGTTCCCAGTGCAGGCGTAGCGTACCAGTGGTCCGAGACCACTTGATCTGCATCACAAGGAACATGTCCGCCTCTCCCAAGTCCTTCATCAGGTCTTGTTCTCTCAAGAGATCCTTTACTGCAGTCACGGCCTGCAGACTGGGTGAGGCAATCAAGAGGTCACCAACATATACAAGTACATACATGAGGCACTTAGGGGTTCCGCCAACGAACAATGATGAGTCGGCAGTGCTCTCGCGAAAACCAACTTTGGACAGGGTCCCAAAAATCTTCTTGTTCCAGCAGGAAGGCACTTTCTTGAGACCATATAAGGCCTTGCATAGGGGACACACTCAGTATGTACCATCCTGAAACTTCGTGGCCTGCACCATGTAAATCTCTTCCTCGTACGTCCCATAAGGAACGTGTTATTCATGTCCATTTGCTGCAATTCCCAATCTCTATGGGCCACACCTCCAAGAAGCACTCTACTTGTAGGATACTTTCCAACTTTTACAAAAGTGTCGTGAAAGTCTTGTCCGGGGGCTTTGGAGAAGCCCTTCGCTGTGAGGTGGACCTTATACCGCACTATCATCCCATCCTTTTTTCTTTTTGACCTTAAGCACCCATTTTGCCCCCACGGCTCTTCGCCCAGGTGGTAACTCAACAAGCTCAAGGACCCCATGTGTTGTGAGTGCATCAAGTTCAGCTTGACAGGCTTTCTACCACTCTACTGCATCGGGACATTGAAGGGCTTCCTGCACTGTAAGAGAGTCCAGTGGAGGTGTTGTTCCCCCTTGAGTGACCAGTGCTGTGGCCGCATCGTCCGCGGAGGATCCTGTCATAGTTTTGACTTGGCTCGTGGCTTCTTCCGCACGAGTTGCCTCATGAAGGAGCACACATGCACCGTTGGGATGATTTGGGTGCATCATGAGTGCGAGGCCTCGACAAGCCAGAGGGGGTCGCTCTCTGAGGCGGCCACCAGGAGCTCGCAACAATGGCTCGATCACGGGGACTGGGACATGCTCATCTTGGGGAGATTATGTAGGTGACGGTGGCAGATCTGGCAGTTCTCATGGACCAAGCTCCCCTAGCGCACGCTCAAGGGGGCTTGGGAAGTGGAGCTCCTCTTGGCTGAAGGAGATGATCCCAGTTGGGACTCAGGTCCTTCACTTAAAGGTGCTTGGCCCACTCTTTGTCTCCTTCTCCCAACCTTTCTAACCCTCCCATGTTCTCATGGATTTCTGGGTTTGAGGTATTTTCATATTCCTCTGGGACCCTCTCCCCTATGTTGCGACGGTGTGAGCCACTATTGCCGGTCACCTGCCAAGGGACATCAATTAAGGCCGGATCTCCAATGAATGCCCCAGTGACCTCAGTTGATGCTGACTGAAGTTTTTTCTGTTTTGAACCGGGCATACACAAGTTTCTCGTAGAAAAGCGCCTCACGGCTTTCTACTACCTTCCTGACCTCAGGGTCCCAAAACCGGTACGCCTTGGACTGGGGTACCATCCCAAGGAGGACAGACATGCGGCCACGAGGGGATAGCTTCCTGGTGCTTTTGTCTTTCTTGTACCACACGCAGGCCATTGTTCCCCACACCCATGCAAGCCGAAGGTCTGCTCGAGTCCAATGCCACCTCTCCCATGGAGTTGTGGTAGAGGGCAGGGGACCGTGTGGGATTCTTTTCCAAATCCAGGTAAGGTAGTTCACAGCCTCACCATCAAACGACTGACTCATGCCAGTCTCACCTAGAATTGTCCGAAATCCATCACCAATCGTACGGTTCCAGCGTTTGGCAAACCCATTCTGTTGGGACATCTCTGGTGCGGTGAACTGAGTGTCAAAGCCCATCAACTTCAGGTACCTCTCTGTTGGACCAAGGTACTCACCTCCACGGTCTGACCTAAAGGTGGCGAGGGTCTGATTGCACTGGCATTGGGCACATGGCATCCAGTCACAGATTGCGTCCTCAACATCACTCTTTTCCTGGAGAAGGTAGACCCAGGTGAACCATGAGTAATCATCGATGAGAGGGAGGATGTACTACGCTCTCTCACACAGTGATTCCACCGGGAGAGGACCAAGGACATCCGAGTGGAAAAGCTGCAATGGAAGACTTGGTCACTCAGTCAGTCAAGACTGGTCAAACCTGACCATCTCATCAAGTCTGGTGAAGTCTCACAACCTGGTCAACTCTGACCACCAGGTCGAGCCTTACAATCTGGTCAAGTCTGACCACCAAGTCAAGTCTGACCATGGGGCACAGGTCACCATCCTCTCTCACAGGAAAAACCATCCTGCAACATCGAGGCCTTCAGAGGGTTTGAAGCCAGGTCTTTAGGGTCAACCGTGGGCCGCATTCACCCCTGGGGCATTTCCTTGTGGCTGCAAGAGCTCGGCCGCAACTGAAGCCAAACTTGTACCCTGCGTCCATCAGCCTCATCACACAGCGAGTTGCAGGTGGTGACTGCGACATCTCTCAGTGGTGTTCATGGCCCCGTACTGTCGTGCATGGATACACATGAGTAGAGTGACATATGTCAACAGGCAGGCAGACGCAGTGGACAGTGATCTGAAAATCCTGATGGGTTTGTTATTTCATTGGTTATCGGCTGGTCTTGCGCCATGTGCCACATAGTCTGGCATTCTTGCTATCGCTACTGTGGATGGGAAAACAAACGCTTCTCCATCATTTCGTGTGATGCACATGTTCATGAGATACCAACAACTCAACAACATAACTATCAAGACCAGTACCCTCTCCCTCTCATTCTCATGATTTTTTTTACAAAATCCGTGAGGCCAAATTTTTATGCAAAATTGACTCGCGGAGAGGCTATCTCCAGGTTTTCATATTCAGAAAACAAAATCTAGAATACATGATTATGCACATTCTACCGGCACTTTGAGTTCATGGTTATGCTGTTCAAATGCACAGAAACTTTCATGGTAGTGATGAAGAACATCTTTTGCTTGATATGTTTGTCATTCAATACCTTGATGACATGGTGGTGTGTAGCCACATCCCAAGGAACACAGTGGACATCTCAAAACACTTGTTCAGGTTTTTACAAAGTGAGACTTTTAAAGAAAACTCCAAAAAGTGAGCCTTAATAGTGTTTTAGATTTTCTACCAAATCATTGGTGGAAAATGGGTCCCGGTGGGTCCAAAAAAATTGGTCGTTTTCTTCTGATTGGTCTTTGATCTTGCTAAGGAGTAGAACGAGTGGAATTGCTGGAAGAGCAAAAAAAAGGAGTGTTCATCTCTTTGAGAAATTCTGTGACCTTGGCACCAGTCTTCTGATTGGCAGATCCAATGGCTGACTATGTGATACCAATTGACGCATCCAATTGTGTGATAAGAGCAAATCCTTTAACAGTCAATGACTGATGAAAGGATCAGTTTGTGTACATGTCATGCTCATAACACGGGCCTGGGAAAAACTGTGTCATGCACGGGAAAGAAATTTTAGTGGTCCTGCATGTGTTTTTAAAACAGCAGTGCATTTTAGACTGCCAACAATATGTTATCTGCACAAAAAACCGTGCCCTGAAATATATTGAGGCACGTCCAAATCTAAACTGACTAATCCTTGATGACTGGACTTTCATGTGTCCAACTTTGACCACAACATCCATTTTTGACCCAAGAAAAAAATTCATGCAGGTGCTCTTCATTGAAAACCAGACCTGGTGGTGAAGTTTTACACTTTGTTAATCGAGAAAGACCCATGCATCAAGTGACTCTTCGTATGTGGCTACCAGCAATTTGGTTTCTATGATGACATAGATTTTTGGCTTGACACTCCATGATGGGCGCGACGAGTTGTCCTACCACCGAGCAAAGGTATACGAAGGATGCTTCAGGAAGATTTCCATGAAACTGGTCTAGGAGGTTACACTGACAAGGACAATAAGTTGAAAGTTCTTGTAGATTACTATTGGTAGGAAGATATCAGAAGTAATGCTCTGTATCGATACAAAGGATATGATGCTTGCTAGATATACAGGTCAATAAAGACCAAATTCCCGACTTTCTTGAACCTATACCGGTCCCTAACGAGTCGCGGTCAGACATCTTTATTGATTTTATGTCCAATTTTCCCACTACACAATATGAATTCAACACTCTACCCGTAGTGGTTGACCGCTTTTCCAAGATGGTGCACTTCATGCCAAGAACCACCACCATCACCGCTAAGGGAGCAACAGAGGTCTTCTTGAACAATGTCGTTCAACGACACAGAGTCCCTAATTCCATGACCAGAAGCCAAAATGGGAGTTTTACCAGTCTATTCTAGCAGGAAATCATAACTCCATATGGTAGTTGGGTCTTTTACTGAAGGCCTTCTATCTTCAGACAGACTTTCAGACTAAATTATACGCAACCACAAGAGCCAGAAATATGCAATCCAACGTGATTCATGACAAGATTTTTCGACTTTGGTCAAGCTGCATATTTTTTTAGAAAACATTCCAGCCTCTCACTTCAAGTGGTATAACAATGAATACACATCACATGGATGGAAGAGGTTCACAGGTAGCTGGCATTAGAAGACACACGAGTTTGCAAAAAAGGACTCTTGTACAGGTTGAAACTAGGAATAAATGTTTTTTTCAGTCAAGTGAAGAAACATTCAAGTGCATGCATACAACTGAAAAAAAAAGGAAACACAAATGAGGCATGCTCTCTATCATACGTACTCCACATGAATTTCACTGTGAAGTCGCAACGTCACTGGCTGACTCAAGAAACATCACCAATGTTTTTTTTTTTTTTTTGTTTCAAGAATATGTGAGTCTCTTCTTTGAAGAAATCCAGTGCCTTCATGAAACCAAAAAACCTGCTAGTCAGCATAGTCAAAGCTTCTAGATGCTTCTGGGATGGAGCACTGGCGATCAGGGCTGTTGGCCAGACTGCCTGCAGCTTTTTGGCGTAAAATATNTTTTTTTTTTTTTTTTGTTTCAAGAATATGTGAGTCTCTTCTTTGAAGAAATCCAGTGCCTTCATGAAACCAAAAAACCTGCTAGTCAGCATAGTCAAAGCTTCTAGATGCTTCTGGGATGGAGCACTGGCGATCAGGGCTGTTGGCCAGACTGCCTGCAGCTTTTTGGCGTAAAATATGGAAGTCAATGCATGGCAAGGTACACATGAAAGAACGAAAGTAAGCACGTATGGAGTACGGACTTATACACATCAGGGGAGCAACACCTTCCATCCCTTCTGATGCATAACTTAGCAATGGCAAGTTCCGGCTAAAATAGGTAGCGATCAGGTGATGAACTTCTTGACTTGTTGTTGTAGGGCTCCCAGCTGTTATGCACTTCACTGCAGCCCTATCACTTTACAATACACGCAGTCACTTTTGTTTCCTTGAAAGTGTCCAATGATGTAATAAATCACATAAATCTTAACCCCATCTAATTGGATAGGTGGCGGCAGGGGAACCTCCTATCTAGGAACTTTCTAGCTTGGTGTAGGTAAGCTTCAAGAAAACTGACAAGGGAAACAACATGTATGGACATGTTTTCAGGAAAGGGAAGCTTTGCAACGGCAGGTTTGTACTTCCCCTCAACTGAAAACAGGTCCGGTAACTTCCATTTTACCCTCCTGCCCTTGAAGTTTGATGTTGGAACTCGTGAGAAGGACGTAGTCACTAGCTTGAAATTTGATGGCTGCCTGATCACTGTGGTCTGCTTCTTTTTTTTCTTTCTTTCTTTTTTTTCTCTCTTTCTTTTCTTTCTTTCTGCTTGGGTCTTTTCAAGAGTGTAACACTTTAATTCCTGAATAATGAAATATTTCTGCCAATGGACATCAATTGATGGAATTTTTAAAGAACTCATCAGTGAAGCTAGATTTATTCGAATATTTTCATGACCGGTAATTTTCTGGTCGCCACAAATGCTGCAGAGTTGTATGCTAGCATGGCAGTTGGTAGCTGGATTTCCCAATCCATACCGTGTGGCCGGCACAGTGATTGTAGGAGTTTCTTAAGCATCTGGTTGCTTTTCTTGGTCTAAATGTGAATCTTATCCCCCCCTACCTCCCTGTCTTCCTCCTCCCATCCTCTCCCTCCTTCCACTCACTCCCTCCCTGCCTTCCTTTGACCTTCATCCTTCCTCCATGCACCCTCCACCTTTCCTCAATTCCTGCCTCCATCTCTCCCTGACTTCCTTTCTCCCTCCTTTCCTCCAGTGCTCTAGCTTTCCCTCCCTACCTCTATCTACATCCCTACTTGCTCTCTTCCTCCCTCTGCCTCCCTCTTAGGTCCTCTCCCTCTTTCTCCCTCCCCATCTCTCACTTTACCTGCCACAATCTACTGCCCTCCATCCTTCTCTTACACTCCCTTTTCCTCTCTCCTTCCTTCCATCCCTCTGTCTCTCTCATTCTACCAATCTCTCTCTCTCTCTCTCTCTCTCTCTCTCTCTCTCTCTCTCTCTCTCTCTCTCTCTCCCTC
>SZWC01008193.1:55190-81162 GCA_023375785.1 Penium margaritaceum
TTGAACATTCCACTGCTGAGCGCTTTGGTGAGAAAGTCTGCACGCTGTTGACGAGTGTCGACCCAGACAACCTGAACTTCCCCAGCGGCAATGCGCTCGCGTACAAAGTGATGCTCAATGTTGATGTGCTTAGTGCGAGAGTGATGCATGCCATCGTGCTCAGCAATCGCCTTCGCACTCTGGTTGTCACAGTGCAGGGTGATGCAATGAATGGGAACACGCAACTGCTGCAACAGGTGGGACAGCCAAACACTCTCACACGTACCTGCACCCAGTGCCACATACTCTGCTTCACTGGAGCTTCTGGCAACACAACCCTGTTTTCCACTCTTCCAGGAGACAGCAGTCCCTCCGACGAGGAAGATGTAACCAGTGCGGCTGCGAGCATCTGTGTCATGTGCCCAGTCGCTGTCTGTGTAGACGTCAACTACTACTGAGGGTTGACCACGGTAGCAGAGTCCTACGCGTGCAGTGGACAACGCGTAGCGGACGACGCGCAGTGCGGCCTCGAGATGCTTCTGTCGAGGCTGCTGTGAGAACTGGGCAAGGAAATTGACCGCGAAGGCCACGTCCGCCCTAGTGGTGGTGGCGAGATACATGAGGGAGCCGACAACACTGAGGTAATCGGTGACGTCGACAGGCTCCCCCAGCTGTGCTGAGTCCAGTGACTTCAGCAGACGCTGACCTCTTGGAGTCATCGGTGTGGACGCGGTGGGGATGTCTGCGAGCAAAGGGGCAAAACGCTCCCCCAGTGTGCGTATGTACGCAGCCTGGTGCACATGCAGGGTGCGACGCTGACGATCACGCTCAAGCTCCATCCTAAAAAACACCCGTGCAGGACCTGGATCCTTCATCTTGTATGCAGATTGCAGCAGGTCTTTCACTGACTGGACAGCTGCCGGGCTGGGTGAGGCGATGAGCAGGTCATCAACGTAGACCAACACCGCCACAAACGGCTCCGAGGGGGCGCTCAAGAAGAGCGCTGGATCAACCGTGCTGCGACGGTAACCTCCCTGCTCGAGAGTCGAGGAGATCTCCATGTTCCAACACCGCGGCGACTGCTTGAGCCCATAGAGGGCTTTGCGCAGTCGCCAGACCTTGCTCGTGCCATCGGTGAAGCCCGGGGGCTGTATCATGTAGATCTCTTCATCGAGCTTCCCGTGCAAGAAGGCGTTGTTGACATCCATCTGCTCCAGTTCCCAGTCGTGCTGGGCAACGAGACTCAAAAGTGCTCGAGCATTGGTATATCTCCCGACCGGTGTGAAGGTCTCATCAAAGTCAACGCCGGGGATCTGGGAGAACCCCTTTGCTGTGAGACGTGCCTTGTACCGGTCGACTGTTCCATCGGGCTTCAGCTTACGCTGAAGGACCCATCGGGCGGAGACTGCCTTGCGACCTGCAGGCAGATCCACTAGCTCAAAGACTCCATGGTCTTGGAGGGCTGTGAGCTCCTCCTGCATGGCCTTCTCCCAGAGGGCAGCGTCTGCCGCCTCACGAGCCTGCCGGACAGTGGTGGGCTCAGGAGGGAGAGTGGGGAGGCCTGCGGCCGCAAAGCATGCGGCGACATAACCGGCGACAGAAGACTCAAGAGCACTGTGGAACTCGTGAGCTACAAGAGCATAGCCAACTGCAGAGTTTGGCTGTACAACGCTCACAGACAGGCCCTGTGCATCAAGGCCGGTGGGGCGCACTGAGGGACCAGCTGTGGAGGATGAGGCTCTGGAGCGGGTGACTCGTTGAGAGGCAGTGGACGAGCCTGCCAGGAGAGACTCAGTAGGCGCCCTAGAAGAGGAGGGCTGAGAGGGAGGAAGAGCACGAAGTCTCCCCCAACGAGTATAAGGCTCTGGACAGGGGAGCCGAGCCTGAGGCGCATCGCCTACGGTGGTGTCAAGCATCGGAGAAACTGCAGCGCCAGGAGATGAGGTGGGAGTAGAGTGGGCAGTGGACTGTGCGGGAGTGGGCGCCGAGTGTGAGGACTCGGGACTGGCGGTAGACGGCGAAGACACAGGGCTGCCGGCTGAGGATAGGGGCGACCCGGACTCCGGGGAGGGCACTGAGGCCCCCGACTCAGAAGAGACTGAGTCCTCGTCACTGTCCGTGGGAGTGACAACAGGGGAAGCTATGTGAGAGGGAGACCTGGACGTACGGAGATCGGAGGCTGGAACAGACCCACCCCCCCCAAGCCGACGAAGCGAGGAGAGAGAAGACGGAGGAGGGACATGGGACAAGTCACGGGGAAAGACATCCTCAAAGAAGAGGGCGTCACGCGACTCGATGACGTGGGAACGGTCGGGGTCCCAGAAGCGCCACGCCTTAGACATGGCAGAGACACCAAGAAACGTGCAGAGGCGAGCACGAGGACTCAGTTTTCCATCACGAACATCCTCTGGCAACCAGACAGCAGCCACACAGTCCCAGACACGAGCCAGATGGAGGTCAGCACGGCGACCGTACCAGCGCTCAAAGGGAGTGATGTGACGAGGAAGGGGACCGTGTGAGACACGGTTCCATACCCAGGTCATGTAGCACATGGCCTCAAAGGAGAAGACAGGAGAGAGGGAGGACTCGCTGAGGAGAGTACGAACACCATCAGCGAGGGTGCGGTTCCAGCGTTCAGAGACACCATTCTGCTGGGGTGTGTAGGGGGCCGAGGGCTCCATACACACCCCACGAGAGGTGAGAAAGCGAGCGGTGGGACCCATGAACTCACCACCACGGTCACAGCGAAAGACTTTGAGCCGGCGACCACAGGCCAACTCAGCTTGTGGTAGCCAGGACTCAAGTGTGGGACAGACATCACTCTTTTGCCAAAGGGCAAAAACCAGCGCATGCGAGAAAAATCGTCTGTGAGACAGAGGACATAACGACCGACACCCCCAAGGGCGTCATGGGCAAGAGGTCCCATGACGTCAGCGTGCAGGAGATCAAGTGGGTGAGACGTGCGAGACTCAGACGTGGAGAATGGGGAGCGGTGCTTTTTGCCTTGAGCACAGTCGAGACAGTTAGTGGGGCAGGGTGCAGAGAACGTGTCGGCATCAAGGCCATGAGCAGGCATGTCCCGAAGCAGACTGTCAATGGCGGCAGTGTGAATGTGACAGAGACGACGATGAAGCAACTGTGCATGTGCAGGAGTGAGGGAACGAGCCACATGAACAAGAGCAGTCGTGGAGGGATGGGGTGCAAACGAGGGCACGCGGAACAAGCAGTCACAGTGAGTGCCACGCAGTAAGACACGACCAGTAGTGTGATGCATAACAGAGGCAATACCCCGACTGGATGAGAAGTCCATGCCTTGGTCGTCGAGTGTCGTAACAGACAGCAGACTGAGCTCAAGAGCGGGCACATAGAGAACGTCAGGAAGGAAGAGCTCCCCCCCAGGGCCAACAAAACGGACGACACCGACACCCTGGACGGGGAGAAGGTGGCCAGAGCCAGTGTGTACAAAGCGAACAGAACCAACAGGACCCAGCGACACAAACGCTGAACGACAGGAAGTCATGTGGTGGGTGGCCCCTAAATCAAGGATCCAGAAGCCACCCGTCACACGGACAGACGCATGGTCACGACTCACAGCGGCAATGCCAGAACGAGGAAAGAGGCGCTGACCACAAGCGGCAAGACAACGAGGGAGGCTGTACGACTGCCACTCCTCAATCCACGGGACGTCAACTGGGGGATACCCCTGAACATGACCGGGGGGGGGTCCACGAAGAGACGAGTCAACAGCACACGCAAGGCCCTCCTCAACCGAACGTACACTCTCACCTCCCTGATCACGGAGGTGACGCTGGTGAACGGCGTGAGAGAGCGCAGAGTCCAGCTGGCGGTCATCCTCAGGTGGTCCGGTGATGAGTGCGGTAGAGGAGGGTAGCTGAGCACCAGGGGTGGAGGAAGCCCATGTTGGAGGTGAGTAGAAGCCAGAGGGAGGCCCGAAGTAGACAGGGCCCCCAAACCCCGGGGGCCAACCCCAGGGTGCGGATGGAGGAGGTGAAGAGAGGGCAGTGCTGTAGGCAACATCTGCAGACAATGGAAAAGAAGCGTGTACAGAGCCACGACTTGACCCCGCGGAGGTGGAGGAGCGGGCAGAGCCGCCACCAGACCCTGAAGAGCGTGCCCAGTGAGCACGCATGGCGGAGGCCAGGCGTGCATCATCTGGTGGTGCAGGGCACTTGGGCGCCGCATGGCCAGCGGCGCCGCAGTTCCAGCAAGTGACAGTGCTGGAGGAGGAAGAGGGGGATGCGGCGCTATCAGAACCGCGACCTTTGCCACCCTTCCCCTGCCCGCCACCGCTAGAGCCACCCCCTCGGCCTTTACCGTTGCCACCCCCTCCACCATGCCCGCCCCCTTGGGAAGCAAGAGATGTGGCAGTAGTAACAGAGGTGGAGATGGAGGACGAGCTAGAGGCTGAGGAGGTGGAGGAGGAAGGAAGTGCGGTGGCTGCTGCTGCAACGGCTGCGCGGTGAATGTATTTGTTCTGCAAGGAGCTCCACCAGTCGGTAAGACGCTGGGAGGTGAACTCCCATAAGGCCCCAATTCTAGGGGGTGCATCGGCAGGAACAGGAATTGCCGCCAGACGCTTTAGCTCTGTGGCTTTCACTTCACGAAAGATGTCGCTGAGCTCCGGGATGAGGCCGTTGACGATGGAGAGAACAGCAGGGAGTTGGCCTGGGGCGGCCTTGCCGAGATCACGCAGCAGTCGCAGACTGCGAGCCCAATAGGCGCCGGCAGTCTCGTCAGCACGCATGGAGAGTGTGTTGAACTGGACGGTGAGGACGCTCTGTGCTGCATGTCTAGTGACTGTCGTGCGCCGCTTGATCAGGGCATAAGCCCAACCGGGTCAGCGGGGGTGCGACGTGCAGTGTCAGCATTGTAGGATCCAATCTCATCAGTGAGATCGTCTGGTCCGGCGCGAATGAGGGCACGGACAGCTCGTGCCGACTCAGAATCGACTGGCACAAAAGGTGGAACAGCTGAGGGATTTGGTGCATGGTAGTATTCCCAGAGTTGTTCCCCTTGCGTCCAGGTACTGAAACGAACCCCCCAAGAGTGAAAAGTAAGATTGGGGGTGAAATGGGGTGNCAGTGACTGTCGTGCGCCGCTTGATCAGGGCATAAGCCCCAACCGGGTCAGCGGGGGTGCGGCGTGCAGTGTCAGCATTGTAGGATCCAATCTCATCAGTGAGATCGTCTGGTCCGGCGCGAATGAGGGCACGGACAGCTCGTGCCGACTCAGAATCGACTGGCACAAAAGGTGGAACAGCTGAGGGATTTGGTGCATGGTAGTATTCCCAGAGTTGTTCCCCTTGCGTCCAGGTACTGAAACGAACCCCCCAAGAGTGAAAAGTAAGATTGGGGGTGAAATGGGGTGGAGTGGGATCAAAGTCAGGCTTGCGTTGCACTGGTGGAGCAAGGGCTTTGGCCGCAGCAGCGCCAGCGGCTGCGGCGACTACAAGTGGATCAGAGGAAGATGGGCCAGCGGTAGTGGAAGCGGAAGCGGGAGAGGTGGAGAACGCTGCAGCAATGCTAGCGGACTGAGTTCTGTGCAATGTGGGCTGCAGACGATTCAGAACCAAGTCAGCAATGTGATCGGCGAATGTCTCTTGGTCAGCCTGCTCAGCCCGCAAATTTTCCTCAGCAGCGCGCTGAGCACTGAGAGCTGCCTGCAACGCAGTGCGCTCACGTTGAAGCTCAGCTTGCAGTGCTGTGTATTGGTCATCGTCAACTGGCATTGTGCCAGTGGCGTGACTCTGCCGAGGGAAATTTCGGCAGAGTTTCCCTTGCCCCAGTGGGCGTGGGAGTATAAGATATCGGTGTTGGAAGTGCGTTGCAAGGCAACAACCTAAACGCACGAACACGCCGACACAGGAAAGGAAGGGAGAGCGAGAGAACAAGAGAAGCCAAGCTCACCACGCACGGCGGTATAGAGAGAACAGTGGTGGCAGTGCCGCAGCAACTGAGGAGGTGATGACTACGACAAAAGCTGATGCGGTGACAACGAAGCAGGCTACGCCTGTCAGGGCTGCACCTGACAGAGTGGAGATGACTGTAGCGGTCAAGACCAACAGTTGTATGTGCCAAGTGACTGACGGTGATGAGGAGGGTAGAGAGGCTGCCTGTGTTGTGGAGGCGTTGGCAGAGTCAACTGCACTGGAGAGTGCTGTGGCTGCTGCGGCTGCGGCGGATGCAACTGAGTTTGCTGCTGCAGCAATCTGAGTGGCTACGTTGACAGCAGCTGCTGCCAAAGGTCCCTGGTCAACCGCTGCAGTATACGTGTCGATGGCTCGACCAGCAGTAGTGCTGGCTGGTGCACGTGCGGCACGTGCAGTGGCTGCAAAGGTAGTGGCAACGGCAGCGCTGGATACAAGGGTAGCCTGTAGAGCTGCAAGAATATCAGGGGACGAAATGGGCGAGGACTCTGCATCTGTTGCGGCTGGAGATGCGGCACAATGCGGAGCGGAGGCTTGTGATGCTGTTGCTGCAGAAGGTGGAGCTGCACCACGGGGAACAGCACGGTGGTGTTGCTGGCGCGTCCTATGGGCAATGGGCGGGCTTACCAGAGAGTGAAGAGGTCGGTGGTCCCGTTGTGGTGCAGTTGCCGGTTGGTTCAGCGACGTTGGAGAATCTTCGTCAGCCGACTGGCAATGAGTCGCGTAGTCCTTTGCGCCCGCCCACGCGTAGTGATCAGCGGGATCGTAGTCTTCACCGGGGTGATACCCCGGACTGCTGCGACGCACCCTCGACCACACTTCTCTCTCCGCCCGCTCCTCGTAGTACGCAAGCTCCTCGTCAGTGCGTGCACGGTCCCAAGCTGCCGTGGATGACGGAGGGGCGGGCTCGATCTCAGACGGAGACGCCAGCGTTCTGAATGCTGGGCTGCCTCAGGGCAGCCCGAGGTAATTGAGAGTGTGCTGGGGTCAAGCCTGGCTGCAGGGTTGGAGCTGTTGCTGCGAGGGACGTAAGTAAGGTCACGGCTGCTGAGCGATGAAGATGCACGTGAGATGAGCACACCAGGCCAAGGCTACACACAGCGTTGAGATACACCGGATGTGGCCCAAGCCTCCGTCGTGCATACGGAGGCGTACACGGCGGAGGGGTGATGCTGCAGAGATGGTGGCCCGAGAGTGGGCCGAGTAGGCATCACCACGAGGCGGTGATGTCACAAGCAGATTGCTTGAAGCTGAGAGAGTGTCCCAGTGTGTGACGGGTGCGACGTTAGCGGCAGCACAGAATGGCGGCTGCTTAGTCTGCCACAGTCATGAGGGGTACGGTCGAGGCAGAGAGTGTACCCCGTGAGTCACGGTTGCGAAGTTAGCAGTTGCACAGAACGGCGGCTGCTGCTGCTGCCTAGGCTGCCACGGTCTCGTGCTGTGGCTTGCACGGGATCACCCGCGACTTAGCTGTGACTCGAAGGAGGTTCACAGGTCGATGTTAGCGGCTGCACAGAACGGCGGCTGCTGCTGCTGCCTAAGGTGCCACGGTCTCGTGCTGTGACTTGCACGGGATCACCCGCGACTTAGCTGTGGCTCGAAGAAGGTTCACGAGTGCGATGCTAGTGGCTGCACAGAATGGCTGCTGCTGCTGCTGCTTAAGCTGCCACGGCCTCGTGCTGTGGCTTGTGCGGGATCACCCGTCGCTTAGCAGTGGCACGCGTGAGTCTCATGAGGTCCCAGGACTGTCGCGGCGGGAGGGGCAGCCCTCTTGCTCTGATACCAGTAGGTAGCTACGAGTACTATGCTAGCAAGCAAGTGAGTGGCAAGCGACGAAACATGCCATGGATCGGGGAAAGCTCAAGACTAGGGAAAAGTAAAGTAGTTGAGAAACAGGTTAACAAGTAACAAGTGAGCGAGGTGGTGAGAGCCAGTTGACCGGGCCACCCACGCGAGGCACTCGTCGTGGGGCCCGACCGCCACCCAGGGATCGAACCCGACCCTGGAGTGAGCGAGCTCCAGGCGGTTTCTCACACGCCGGCACAAACCGGGCATGTGGTCCCGAGGGATCAGCAACCCGGTTCACCACTCTAGGAGCATGCAGGTATTCAATCAACTAACAGGCATGCAATCCTACAAGTTGTATCCCCCATTTTGGCACGTGAAGTTATTACTAAACTAAGGCTTGTGACAAGGCTGGTGCTGAAGCCACCACTTGGTAGCTTGATGGAGGCACCTCCACTGTGCACTTCATGCTGCATCACAGTCTTGTACCAGGGAGCCTTAGTCCAGTTCAATCACCTGCAGTGGTGAGGTGTGTGCATGNAGGGATCAGCAACCCGGTTCACCACTCTAGGAGCATGCAAGTATTCAATCAACTAACAGGCATGCAATCCTACAAGTTGTATCCCCCATTTTGGCACGTGAAGTTATTACTAAACTAAGGCTTGTGACAAGGCTGGTGCTGAAGCCACCACTTGGTAGCTTGATGGAGGCACCTCCACTGTGCACTTCATGCTGCATCACAGTCTTGTACCAGGGAGCCTTAGTCCAGTTCAATCACCTGCAGTGGTGAGGTGTGTGCATGAATGGAGACAAGAGGGCACTTGCGTGTGTTTGTGACAATAACCAACAGAATGACACACCAACAGACGAGACGATTTCCTGCATTATGTTTCTCTCTATTGTATGTATGTGTTCGACATGTCCGAGACTTGTCTTAGAAGTAGAATTATTACTGATACAAATTATCTAATTGTCCTAATTCCTTTAATTGTCTTCTGCTGCATACCTCATCCTTGTGAACTACCTATGTTTTATTTGGCTTAATATCCTACTCCATCGGCTGGAAAATTTACGCTCTCGATACCCCAATTATGCTTCATTCTCGTTTTCACACTTGTATACATGCGCTTTAATTTTCCAATGCTTGCCGTGAAAGTAGAGTTAGAAAGAATTAAAAATCAATCAAGTGTCTTATCTTCCAAATCTTTTTTCGCTCTACATATTATACTTTTCACTATGCACGTTCCGCTTGGCGTAACAATATCGGGGGGTCGACAAAGGGGTTGCAATTTTTAAGTTTCAATTTAGTTTTTGGATATGGTGGGGGACTTTTACACATTTGTTTAAGTTGGAGTTCAAATTTCCCTTGTTTTTGGTTTGGGGCAATATGGAAGATAAGTTACCTTACCTGGGTTGAAAAGGAAGTTGTCAAGTTACGATACTAACCGCTTATTTCATCCCTTCTTGAGAAAGGAATGAAAGGGCATCTGTTTTCTCCCATTTTGGCCCCCTTTCACTGAACGGTGGCCCTTTCAGTTTTAGGGCCACCGTTCCCCTTTGCTAGGGCCGAAGCCCTAACAACTTCCATCGTGCAAAAGTCACGGATTTTGAGGTCCACAAGGTGGTTAATCGCCGCCAGTGTAGGCAATGCCAATACCCTTGAGAGGATCGTCGTCCTCTTCATCTTGGGCCTCCAAGGAGAGCCGGTCGTCCTCTGCTCCAACGTCATTGTCTTCACCCTCGGCGTCAGCAGGTTCTGCGTCCACCACGTCTGCTACGCCGGCGGCATTGGCAAGGCACTCGGCCATATCGCCAATGCGTGGAGTTGACGTCGCCTCCTTGGCTTCCTCATGACCCTTCACGATGTCCTTAGCGGCAGGGCTCCCACCGGGCGGCATCTTCGCAAAAGCGACAGATGCGGCGTGACCGGTGCCCGTCCCACAAGCGCTCTTCGTTGGAGACATCGTGCGGAGCACGATTCCCGGATGCGCTTAGGCCACTCTCCTTCACTGGGATTTTTGGAGGGCCTCCTCCTGCCACGGACATGGGGAGACCACCTCCCACCATGACTGATGAGGAGGGGTGAAGGGAGGAAAGGGAAGGGAGGGGGGACAAGAGTTAAGTGAGAGTGTGGTGGTAGAATATACATGCACCAGCAATCTCTCCCAAGTACTTCAAGCACTCTTGGCTATGGTAAGCGGGGTAAAAAGGTTCCCACTATTTCCACGCCCTTTGAAAAGAGAAAGTGTCGAAATATCCTTTTTTTTTCACCTTCCACTCATCAAATGAGATTCAAAGTAAGAGGAAAGCATGAAATCATAGCCAAAAAATCTGGAAAAAAAATTGGCAGCGTTTCCCCTGCAATCTGGACGAAAAAATGTTTTTTTTTGTTGACTGAAAAGGGAAGAAACAACCTGTTTTCGAGGGTTTTGGTCACTGGGCCGTAGCAGGCAGCACAGATGTCGAAATTTGGCGGCTGATGGCGTTCTAGAAATTTCGTCTCTTGTTCTTTCCAACGGTATTCTGCATGCGGCGTTTGAGAAGTCTTCTGCCTTCAGCGCCTCTTCAAAGTCAGGGTATGTTTCTGAAGAAACTGGCCTGCTACGGCAGTTCTGTAACGTGAAAGCAAGGCGGGCGGAAGCAAACTCGGCTGCAGACCTTGTCGCCAAAAACGGCCTAGTCTGCTGCTTCTGCGCCATTATTAGGAAGGTGGAGCCGTCGACCAATCAATCTGCTCCTCCGGACTTGGGTGAGAAGGAGTGGAGTGGTGGCTGCAGCTTCCTAGCGGCGACTCAGCAGGTTCCAGGTCGTCCAGCGACTAAGTCACCAAGGGTGACGCCTAGCTCATGGATACCAATGTAACACGACGGGGGAAACGGGGTGCGGGCCTCTTTGGGTGGGTGAGCCCTCGGGACCCGATTGCTCATGACAATTGCGTAGGTTGGTCGTGGAGATTAGCTTCGCCGTGAAGTGAAGCCTCTCACGAATGACTCCTCTCACAAGTATGCCCCGACCAAGGTCGGGGCGCGGAGTCCATTCTTGTCATAGGCCAACCCAAGAGGGAGGATGGAGGATATTATTTTGTCCGTCCATTTTGTCGGCGGGTTGACGCGGCTCGACTAGGTACATTTCTCTCGTCGAGTCAACCCTTTAAAGTATATTATGTTGTCCACATGGAAACCCTAAGTTTCTGGCGTGATTAAAGATGGTGAGCTGGTGACAAAATTTCTTTGTGCGTGCGAGGGCATTTTGTCATCACTCAGCGTCCCTCGTCCGATGGCGTGGCCAACACGTTTATAAAAACGTGTTTGCCACGCCACCGAGTGGAGGTGGCATCCGGCAGGGTGGTCCCGTCGGAACGCCCGCCGGTGGCCCCTTGCGAGCCCCCTCGTCATGGCGAGGGGCCTCGTGAGGGGCCCCTTGATGGGTGGGGACCCCTCACGATGTCACATTGGGTCATGCCCAATGTGACAGCACGGGCCCCGCGTAGCCCATCGCGAATATTTGCGATGGGCTCGCGTTCCGCCGCTCGAGGTCGCGAGACCTCGAGCGGCAGCCGGATAGTGCAAGGTACTATCCGGTCGCCCTCCTGCGAATCGGAAGCTTCTTCAAAGCTTCCGGTTCGGAGGGCTGGTCGGCGAGGAACTCTCTTCGCCGTCCAGACCCCGATTTTCTGGACAAAGGACGCGACAGACCTTTTTGGTTTTAAGGCGCCGGTCTAGGCAACATAACAAAGTGGCATATGTTCTGCCAGGTTTGTAACACCAACGTTCGGAACGTCCAAGTGCTTTTGGGATTTTGTAATTACTACGTCGATTTGTAAAAGATGACGTCCGGGTGTCTATACCTCTCTCTCTCTCTCATCTCAATCATAAACCCACCAAGTGGAGTTTGGAAGACAGCGAACAACAAGCGTTTAACGCTTTGAGAAACGCTCTGACCTTGGTTCTAGCCCTAAAATTGGTAGATCCAATGGTGGACTACTTCTTGGCCACCGATGCGACCGATTGAGCAATCGGAGTTGTTCTCTTCCAAGACAAAAAAAGTCATGGAACAACCGGTTGCGTACATGTTGCAAAACATGTGTGGGCCAGAACATAACTACACAATGCACAAAAGGGAGATGCTTGTAGTCATGCACGTGTTCAGAACTTGGCGGTGGTACATGGAAATCTGGTGATGCTTTGTCCGTACCAACCGCAACATACTCAACTATGTCAAGACTCAGCCAAATCTGAGCCTTCGACAAATATTATTAATGGATTTCCTCGAGTCCAATTTCGCACTACGATATTGATTACCAATTTAGAAAAACAAATACAGCGGATGCTCTGAGTCGGTGGCCAGATTTCATGGCAAAGGTCACCAAACTACTCGTCAAACGAGACCCGTGCCTTGTGAGGCTGTTTGCGAAGGGTCACGAGGAGTTCGGCGGGTATGACAAGACCAAGTTTTGGTTCGATGATCATTACTACAGTGGAGATTCACTCGCCAAGTCATCGTATCACCGATGGATGCTATTGGAGGAGTGCCACACACAAGCCCAAGTGGACACTTTGCCGAGGACAAGACAACCCAGATGCTGATAAATTATTACTCGTGGGACAAGATGGAGACCGACATGGCAGCCTTCTACGAATTGTGCAACTCTTGTCAACGGCAGAAATTTTGTTGCAAGAGGCTACCAAGACTAATCCAGCATCTCCCTGTTCCAACGGAGCATAGATTTTGTGACGGGGTTGCCTGCCACTCTTGAGGAATACAACACCATCATCGTGGTGGTTGACAGGTTTTCAAAGAGGTCACGCTTTATTCCGACAACCACCACCATCACTGCGAAGGGATCAGCACAACAGTTTTTAAAGCAGATCGTGCAGCTACATGGCGTACCACGCACCATCATCAGCAATAACGAAGGCCAATTCACAAGCCGTTTTTTATGCGGATTGGTGACACGTTATGGCAGTAGGATCCTTTGTTCATCAAGTTTCCATCCTCAAACCAACGGGCAGACCGAGTGGACCAATCGGATGCTCAAAACAACTCCTCCACAAATCTTCCAAGCCGAGGGTCACTTATTGGACAGCAAAAATGTCGACCGCCAAACTCGCATACAACTCTGCAACATCCATTACAACAGGAAAAATTCCAGTTGAGGTGGTCTATGACAAAATTGAGGCCACATCGGCAGGACTTGAAAGCCACAGCAATATACCCGCAGTCAACATCCACCAACGGGACTTCTCTAGCATTTGCGAGGAATCATGGCAGACTCTCGTGAAGACACAAGCAACCATGATGAGGGCTACGGACCGACATTGCAAAGATGACGTGTTCAGTGCTGGTGACCATCTTCTACTTAACTACATGAATATCAAACTCCATGGGCAAGACTTGGCAAAGCTCAGACCCGATGATTGGGACCGTTTGAGATTGAGCGCATGCGTTAGCATGCGCTCAATCCCCTTTCATCGCTCGACTTCTCTTGCCATACAACATGGTGATCCACCCTGTCTTCCACATCAGTAAAATCAAGCGCTATAGGGACCCCAACGTGAGCTTCCCCGAAAGAGACATCACTCCTCCGCCTCGTATTGAAGTAGACAGGGATACGGAGTATGTTATTGAAGACATCCTCTGACATCGACGACGTGAGAAAATGACCAATTATTTGGTCAAGTGGTATAGCTACGACGCCACGCACAACAGCTGGGAGCTCCACGACAATGTTTGAGACGTCAATTATCTGACTGACGGCTACTTCCGTCATCACCAGTCCACGTCTGCTAACACGTCAGGACGTTTCCACCAAAAGGGGGGAGGGGAGTGTTACGTCCCTGATGTACACAAGTCCGTTAACTCCACAAGTGGGTATTTCTATCTTTACATTCGTGGCCCATTATGCATTGACCTCAGGATTCTTATGCCGTTGAACCAAGGGCATTTAGGCCAACTACTCCGAATTTTGGTGTTCCACTCCTGAAGATTCTGATAACTTCCACCACTTTCCAGAAGGGTCAACAAGAGTATCACTATCCTGTATCAATGTTTTGGTAAAGTACGTTTCAATACCTTTTGGTCCACTTCTTGATGGCGTTTTACTTTTGTAAAACCGGGCCTCGCTATTCTCAAACCCCCCCGACCTCTCGGCAAATGTTCGAGAAGTGACCACTCATGAAACGACGTTGTACGTGTTGCTCGACTCGAGCGTCAAATGCCCAACATATGCCTGATTCGTCATTGTGTATGTGCGCTCGACTTGTTTGAAACTTTATATGAAAGTAACTTTACTACATAATATAAATCATCCATTTTCCCTAGTTCCTTGAATTGTTGTCTGCTCCGCACCTCATCTTTATGAACCACCCATGTTCCACTCAACGTAACACTACGCTTTGCTTGGAGCAACAGATGAACCACCCGTATTGATGAGGGAATATGGCCTATTTATCCCCTTGTGAATTTATTCTTCAAATTATGGTTGGATAGGTAATCGTTTCAGGACAAGAAAGCATTGCTGACACACTTCCTCTCGCGCACATCGTGAGGGTGAGCCACGACAGCCTATGATCGGTGGCTGAAGCGGCCGTCAGAACCGAATGGACATGAGGGCTCTGAAGATTGGCAAATGGTCATCTTAAAACTAACCAGCACATGATGGCCGTGAACATGATATAAGTGGTCATGTGAGCGTCAGCCATATTCTTCCCAGGTACCTCTGTTGGATGGCGGCGTCCATCTAAGTGACATCATACACGCTCCTTTCAGCAGTTTGCAGAAGCGGTGACACGCCGCTTGGCTGATGTCAGCGGTGGATTTGGCAAGGCCGCCAATGACGGTGGGCAATTCCGCACCCGTCGTCAGCTGTCAACTGCATCAACAACTCTATTCCGCCAGATGAAAAATAATCACATAACGGCAATTCTCTCTCTCTCTCTCTCTCTCTCTCTCTCTCTCTCTCTCTCTCTCTCTCTCTCTCGACGTCGACGACATCATTGCCGGCAGAGAACAAGCATTGGCAGCAGTATTGGCTGATGTCAGCAGGGCATGTGCGCCTGTCCACAGACGGATGATGGGTTGCACCCATCATGTGCAACCGCAAAGAGAACTCTTCTGGACGGAAGTTATGGGCCACACAATTATGACCAGATTGGTGCCGCTCGATCGGTACTCAAGACTCTTGAGTCAACAGTCATCAGTAATGTCGTCACCACCTTCAGTCGTTTGTTCAGCAAGTACTGGCGGTGGCAGTGCACTGACGTCAGCTGCGCCACATGGGGGCAATGTGAGAGCGTGCATGGCGATGGGTGATGGTTTGTGACGCCTTCAAACAGTGAGCACGTTCGTCGGCATCAAAGCTTGCTGGCGTTGTTGGCGGCAAAACCAGACCACATCGATGTCACCCAGTCGGAAGTGTTGGCGGTTGAGTGGCGAAACCCACCAATGCAAGAAAGCGTTGGACGGTGGTCTAGTTGACCACGTGGCGCACGAGAGAGAGAGAGAGAGAGAGAGAGAGAGAGAGAGAGAGAGAGAGAGAGAGAGAGAGAGAGAGAGGGGGGGGGAGAGAGAGAGAGAGAAGAAGAAGAAGAAGAAATAGAAGAAGAACAACAACAAGAAGAAGAAGAAGAAGAAAAAATGGTAGATAGGTTGACTTTCCGGGAGTGAGCGAGTCAACACATGCGTGGCTCTTTCGTTCATTCCTGTTTTTTCTTTTGTGGTGTGGTCCCATGCTTGCCAGCGCAACATCTGATGAAAGGCCCACGAACGGAACTAACCGGTCACGCGTGTACTCAACCTAGTCCAACTCGACACATCCAACCAACCACGGTCGAGTGTGTGTCACAGACTCCAGCAACGTATGATGGACAAGAGGCCAATCACAATTCCTTTTCCTGCCCCTAGTCTCGCTAAAGTATCTTCTTTGTACCCTCGACATTTCACTTATGGCTACACAGACCCCAGACTTCAAAGGGAGGGAAAATCAATAAGCTTGAGAAAATATGTGGTACATATGTGTTAGAAACCGATTTCCAAGTGCCAACCCATGGGGCCGAAATTGAAATGATCCTACAAATGGGGGCATGATAACGATGGTGAGCCAGAACAAGGGACTAATTGGTAATTTCCCGTTATGTTTTCTCATTTATGCTCCTAAGTGACCAATGCCATAAGGGGGATTGGTCCTATGTTTTAAAGATTTTTAACCTTTTTTTAAACGCCATGGATCACATAAATTTCAACCCACCAGCTAGGTTGTGATACATTAGGTTTTCCATACGCAGACTCCTCTCTCTCTCTCTCTCTCTCTCTCTCTCTCTCTCTCTCTCTCTCTCTCTCTCTCTCTCTCTCTCTCTCTCTCTCTCTCTCTCTCTCTCTCTCTCTCTCTCTCTCTCTCTCTCTCTCTCTCTCTCTCTCTCTCTCTCTCTCTCTCTCTCTCTCTCTCTCTCTCTCTCTCTCTCTCTCTCTCTCTCTCTCTCTCTCTCTCTCTCTCTCTCTCTCTCTCTCTCTCTCTCTCTCTCTCTCTCTCTCTCTCTCTCTCTCTCTCTCTCTCTCTCTCTCTCTCTCTCTCTCTCTCTCTCTCTCTCTCTCTCTCTCTCTCTCTCTCTCTCTCTCTCTCTCTCTGTCTGTGTGTGTGTGTGTGTGTGTGTGTGTGTGTGTGTGTGTGTGTGTGTGTGTGTGTGTGTGTGTGTGTCTTTCTCTTTTCACGTCATGTACAAATATGAACTCCTCAAATTTACCACTTCCCAACATTTTCCCTTGTTCTCTTTTGTTTAATATGTAGCCTTGTGCACACCTTGCGTGCAACGTTGATGCCCTATTTTAAAAGGAGCCAGATATGGGGTCATAATCCTTCAATTTACCGATATGGCAGTTACGAACCTTTGTTCGCGTGGATACCACAGCTATTGTGCCCAATTTTTCAACTTTAAGAGGGGATGTTTGTTAGTGATGGAGCCTAAGTGAAAATATTCTTTTTGGAGTTGATGATGGCAGTAGCATCGACAACTTCACAATGGTTAGTTTAGAGGTCCCATTCCATCCTTCATGGTCCCAGGGAATCAAAATTGCATGAACCATGCACAAACAACTTTTGAAATCTGAGAAAATCGGAATGAAATCCCTGATCAACCGCTCATCGTCGAAACAACCTACCCTACTGATCCTTAATTTAGACATTAATGTTTTGTAGGCTTGTCAAATTTGAACAAATTTTTTCGTTGCGCCGAAAGCAAGGGTTCACCAAATTATTTATACATTACAATGATCGAATTTAACGATTCATTGCTAAATTATGGGATGCCAGGTTTAGAATGCCATCCATGTTGGTGGGTATGTTTGATTTTTTGAAAAACAAAAAGAAACATGACTTCGACGCTCGTGCTCACGCTCGGCGAGCACGAGCGTTCAAACGCGAAGAATCCTTCGCATTTGAACGCGAAAAGTGGGGAAACGGGCAGCAGTGCAGCGGCGCAGCGAGAGAGCAGGAAAGCGCTGCCCTCTCTCGCTTTGCCGATGTCCCGCTGCCCTGCTGCCACACATCCTGCTGCAGTGCTGGCCCACTGCCCTGCTGTCACGCTGCAGTGCTGGCGTGCCAGTTCACTGTCACCTCGCCCCACAGCAGCCACGCGAGCGCCGAATTTATGGAACATGGAAAAATTGAACTAGGCCAGTCGCCGAATTTAAGAGTCCACCTAGTGCCTGTTGGACGAAATTAACAACCCATGAAATTAATTTGAACCCGGTAAAAGTTGAACGAAATTAAGGATCACAAAATTCACGAAAATCTAGTCGTCGAAATCAAGGATCACTAGTGTATAGTGTGTGCCTTGCACGTCTAGTGGGCATTTAGCATGGACGAGATGAATCGGCGGATCAAAATAAGGGTGAGCGATGACCGTCACTTATTCCGGAATTTTTTTTTCTTGAGCAGGCGCTTGTCCTTCCTTTGCTTACATTCTGTTATTGTTTATCATGGGGACTTGTGAGGACGTTACCTCGAACGAGTCCTTCGTACATTTATTGTGATGCGTAATAAGGGTTTTTCAAAATCTCTCAGATGTACCGGATATTCTCGAGACATGAGGAGGTTGCATCAAAAGGAAGCCTGTCAACACCCACGTGATGGTCAAAGTCGCTTCGGTGGTGAGAGTAAGCTTTGTTCGGTGTTATGAATGAAGACTTTTGTGTTCGTGCATGCATGTGTGCATGCGCGTGCGCATGTTTAAAAAACTCTTTGTTGCTGAAAGGGTGAAGAAATATTGGGCGACAACATTTTTCTTGCATTGTGTCCGGCGAAATAGGAATCGATACATCCTTTGAAAAAAGAGGACTTTTCCATTTGTCAAAATCAGTTTCATCTGTTTTGTCAAAAAAATTATTTTTACCTTTTTTCCACCCAAGTTTTGAAATCGTGTTTTCTTTGTTTTTAGTGTTTTCCACATGGCTGCTTCATGCAAGCGTACATCGACAGCCACGTCAACCTTATTTGTTGAGCCTCTGATCCAATTACGCTTTCATGGGAAATTCTGAGACAAAATATGAGGGCAGTTCCTGGTTTTGCGAAACCATACTTTGGGTTCTCATATCAATCTTGGATTTAAACCATTTGCCCCCTTTGCCGGCGCGAGGAGCCAATGGATGATCATTTCTAGATTGTGAACAGTAGAACATTCTCGTCCCTCGGATAAAAAAATTGAATCGAACGTCCGGAGCGACATCCGCTCTGTCGCTACTGTCATGCCGAGGCGGTCTGACACATAGCCCATCGCGGACATCCCCAGGGCGAGCCAAGGTGACCTGTGATCGGCGGGTGCAGCGGCCGTCAGATCCGAATGGAGATCAAGGCTATGAAGATTGGCACATGGACGTCTCGAAACGTACCAGCATCTCGTAGACGTCAGCATGACGTTAGCGATCCTCTGAACGTCAGCCACGTGCTGCGCCAATTTGGCGGTGGCCATGTGCATGACGTCATACATGCACTATGAAGCAGAGAGCACTAGCGGCGACGCGCCGCTTGGCTGATGTCAGCGGTTGGATCTGGTGAGGCCGCCTACGATGGTGGACGGTTGCGCACCGTCGTCAGCTGTCAAATGCATCGAGAACGCAGTTCCGCCGGACGCCGACGAAGCACAGAACGGCAATTTTTTCTATCGACGTTGATGACATCATCACCGCCATGGACAGCAGAGAGCAGGCAGTGGCCGCAGTATTTGGCTGATGTCAGTGGTGCATGTGCGGCTGTCCACAGATGGATGATGGGTGCAACCCAGTAAAAACTTTTCCGGACGGAAATCATGGGCCATACGACACGATCAGATCGGTGCTGCTCGCTCGGTCCTCAAGACTCCTGAATCAGCAGTCATCAGTACGTCACCGCCTGCGGTCCTCTGTAGCAAATACTGACGGCGGTAGTGCGCTGACGTCAGCTGCGGCACATGGGATGATGTGAGAGCGCACATGGCAATGGGTGGTGGTTTGTCACTCACACCTTCAGCCACACAGCGCGTTCGTCGGCATTAGCGCGTGTTGGCGTCTTTGGCGGAAAAATCGGACCACGTCGATGTCGCTCAGTCGGAAGCACCACTCCGGCAAAGCCTACCCTCGTCATTCTCTGACAGTCCGTGCCACAACTCAGTCGCTAGTGCTCACCACTGGTTGCCTTGGCTCTCTTCCGTTCACTTTCTAGAGCGAGAGCCCAGGATCTTGCCCCTTATCCGACCAGTTGCTAATCGCATTCAGCCAGCAGTCTAGCCACTAGCAACAGCATCAGCAGCGGTTTCAGACATGGATGGTCCAATCCCCTGCGCGGAGATTCAAGCGTGGGCTCAGCCGCGTTGGAGTCTGCTGTGCGACCATGAGAAACTGGTAAGCTCCTCCTCAGTTAGGAATCCTCACTCTCTCGCTTCCCTTCTGTCAAAGCTGTTTGGGCTTCGTCGTTTTCTCGTCTAAAACGAACGATGGCCGCACCTTCCTGAAAATTGTCGTGCGAGTGAAGAAAAAAAGTCTTGCTCTACAAGTCTTGCTCTCGTTGAACCATTTCGGTTGAAGGTGGAGTGCAGTCTGGTTCCGTTTGGTTGTGCAACAATCACGCCTGACCAGCGGCGATCTTTCCGTCATCCCAGCCAGCTGAATGACCTTTCCTCCCTTCTTGCTTCTCTTTGTTGACTGCAGATCGTGAACGACGTCTTTGTGAAAGGAAGCAAGGTGGAGTCTCTCCGCAGGAAGTGCCAACTGGTGACAGTGACCATGGTGTACGAGCATGCCCTGGCTTACCGTGAGTTCAAAATAATGAGGGACAAGGTGGAGAAGAGGGAGGAGATGGTGCGGTTGGAGCACAAGCGGGTGGAGGAGGAAGAGGAGAAGAGAAAGCGGGAGGCGGAGAGGGAGAGGAAGTGGCAGCAGCACCTTGAGAAGATGGCGAAGATGGACGATGAAGAGAAGGAGAAGAAGCGGCTGGAAGAGCAGCAATGGCGGTTGGTGCTGAAGGAGAGGCAAAATAAGATGGCTGAGGAAAGAAGGAATGTGGAGGAGAGAGAGAGGCAGATCGCTGAGCAAGCTGAGAAGGAGAAGGTGATGCAGCAGCAACTCGAGTGGGAGAGGCAGCAGCAGGAGGACGCTGAATGTGAGCAACAGATTGTGATGGAGAGAGAGCGGCGTAGGGAGGAGGAGGAGAGGGAGCGGAAGGAGGAGGAGGAACGGAGCAGGAAGCTGAGGGAGTACGTGGAGGGGCTGAAAGCAGCGCAGGCAAAGCGGATGGAAGAGTTTGAGAGGCAGAAGGGGGAGCGTCTGCAGGTGATGCAACAAGTGGAGCAGGAGAGGAAGCAGAGTGAAGAGCGGAGGAAGGAGTACGAAAGACAGACGGAGCTCACGTTGGAGAAGATGAGGAGCGAGAGGGCGGAAAATCTGAGGAAGGCAGCAGAAGAGGGTGCGAGGGAAGCAAAGCTGCGATCAGAGGAGATTGAGAAGGAGGTGAAGCTTGAGTGCCAGAGGACACGGGGAGAGAGGATGGAGAAGTGGAGGCAGCAGAAGCTGGCGGAGGAGGAGGCGATGATGAAGGAGGAGGAGGAGAGGAGGCGGAAGTGGGAGGAGCTGGACAGGAAGTTGGAGATGGAGTCGAAGCTCAGGAGGGAGAAGTTGGACCAGCGCATGCGGGAGTTTGAGCAGGAAATGGANGAGGAGCGAGAGGGCGGAAAATCTGAGGAAGGCCGCGGAAGAGGGTGCGAGGGAAGCAAAGCTGCGATCAGAGGAGATTGAGAAGGAGGTGAAGCTTGAGTGCCAGAGGACACGGGGAGAGAGGATGGAGAAGTGGAGGCAGCACAAGCTGGCGGAGGAGAAGGCGATGATGAAGGAGGAGGAGGAGAGGAGGCGGAAGTGGGAGGAGCTGGACAGGAAGTTGGAGATGGAGTCGAAGCTCAGGAGGGAGAAGTCGGACCAGCGCATGCGGGAGTTTGAGCAGGAGATGGAGAAGGAGGCTCAAGAGAACTGGCCGAAGGTGATGGAAGAGTCCAAGGAGTACGTGAAGGAGCTTGACAAGAAGATTCACAGGAAGCTGATGATGGAGAGGATCAGGACAAGGCGGGAGCGCGGGGAGAAGTTGAAGAAGGAGAAAGAGGAGGAGGCCAAGAGGCTTGCTGAGGTGTTGGCCAAAGCTCGTCAGGTGTTGGAGGATAAGCATCGCAAGGCAGAGGAGGAGAGGAAGCGGAAGGAGCAGCAGGAGGCAGAGGAGCGAGAGCAGAGGCTGAGGGATTTTGCGGAGGAAGTGAAGAAGGCTGCAGAGTTGCAAATGCAGCAGTTTGCACAGATGCAGCAGGAGCGCATGCTGCAGTTCCATCAGGCGAGAGAGGCATTCAAGGAGCAGGCTCTCCGACGAGAAAGAGAACGACAGCAGCAGAGGGACATGAAGAAGCAGGAGGAGGTGGAGAGGAGACGGAAGGAGGTGGAGAGACAAGAGAAGGAGCGTCAGCAACAGTTTGAGAGGGAAAAGGCAGCGGCGTTGGAGCAAGAGAAAGGGAGGCGGTGGCTGATGCAGGAAAAGCAGGATGAGTTGATGGCGAAGGCTTGGATGGAAGCAGAGAGCTTGTACTCGGAGAAAGAATTTCTCTATATGATCTCAGAAGACGATATGCGGGTGATGATGGTTGTGAGGGAGGCCGAAGCTATCTACTCGGAGGAGGACTTTCTGTACATGCCTTAGGATCGCATTGCGGTGTTCTGGTCTGGTTCGGATCTGTCGTTTGTCTTGGTATGGGTTTTTTTGGCAGGGCTGAGGCCCACTTCATGTCAACATGATTTATTCAATGCACCTGTTTTTCTCAACTCCCTTTGTTCAATTAAAGGTCTAGTTCATTTTCTCTGCTCGCCTTGTCCCTCTCCCTTCCTCCTCCAACGTCTTCTCCTCAGTATTTTTTAAGTTTTTGAAACCGTTTTATTCCTACTTGTGAGGTCCAGCACCTCAATCTGAACCAACCACAAAGTGTGCATAAGTTGGAAGAGAGTTGAGCTGCCAAGCATTTAACGTTATAAGGAGGACCGTGATTTTAGATGTGTTGTGGCCTGTTGTGCATGCATGGTGTGAAGATGTGCAGACCTTGTTAGATACCATCAAATACTGCAACAATGAATCTTTTTAAATGACCACATCAATGCATGATCTTGGAATCCATGCTGCTGCTAAAATGTTTTCTGCATATGACCCATTTGATAAGGATACACATGCCTTTGTAGCGGAGGATTTAGAAAGGTGAAAGGCATGCGTGGCTTTTCAATGACCTGTCAGCACACGTGACAAGGCATCACTTCAAGAAGATGCGATGCAGAAATAATGTGCTGTTCCCGACATCTGTGCAACCTCGTGCTCATGTTTGTGCCCCAAGTAGGACAGGGGTGTGACTTCACTTTCTTGAAAAAAAAACTACGGTTATGAGCATTGTTACTGTCTCACAGTCACAAAGGAAGTTAATGGTTGTTTGCTACGAGTGCACTGGAGTTGTCTATGCATGTCTTGCTCGAATCACAATGAGACTGCAAAAACCTAAAAGTCCAATCAACAGACAGGTTTCGTGGGAACTAAAGATATCATTTAGGACATGCAAGTTGACGATCTTAAGTGGCATGGTATCTGTGAATCAGTGGGACTTTGAGAATATTTGGGCCACCCACTTGTGAATTTTAGGGACTTTGTGAATATTTGGGAAGTAATATTTTTCCGGCGGATGATAACATGTTCAGATGATGCTCTCCTCTAGAGCCAAATAGAGCATGAAACAAAGCAGGAATCACAACTGATTCAATTATTCCATAAGCATAAATGTTTGTGCAAAGATATGGCTTAGCTTTAAGAAGGTATTTGTGCTCTATGAAGATGAAACGCGGTAAGACTTAACATATTTTGTAATCACCGATCAGCAACCATCATGGTCGGAGCCCCTTTTCTGAAGATCTTGTCACTGCTTGCACAATTGGGTGATTCTCTTCCTGCTCGTCAGGCTCAAGCTAATAAGGACAGCGTTGTAGCCCTTGGTATTAGATTCCAAAAGGAAACTCCCTGATCCTCTACCGCACACACGTTGTTCACCCTTGTGCCCATTCTTCTCATCATCCATCATGACCTTACCTCCATCTCCCTCCTCATCAGCATCAGCATTCGTACATTGTGAAGGATGCTAATTGCCCAAAGGACTGTCAACACTACAGGAACTGGACACTGTTGGTCTTCGTGCTCATTGGACTCAAGCTAGCTGGTGGAACAAGCCATTGTAGCCATGGACCGTACCTATTGGAAATCGCCCTACTTCTCCAGTCTCCTGCACAGACACAAACGATGAGCTTGGCACATCCTCCTCTCTAAGTGATGTCGTGGTAGCATCCTCCATCTCTGTGTCTAATGCATCCTCCCTTCCATCAGCATCAGCACACTGCAAATAAGAGCCAACGACTTTTGACAGCCTTCAGATACCAAAAACTGTTAGTCTTCGTGCTCAATTGATTTGCAATAATTGGTGGAACAAGTCGGTGCAAGCTGCATATTCAGACCCTTGACAACAGTTTTATTTGTGTGAGCATCATCACTTTCTGCATCAATGTCCCCATCCCCACCATCGTTATCTTTAAAGGACCTTACCAAGGAGAATGAGCTCTCTTTAATGTACCTGCAGAACATCCTCTTCGTCAAGGACCCCGGACCAGGAGTCCTTGATACATCAACGGTTCCTCTTGCAATAGACCATGAGCAAGAAGAAGATTTCTGCCCTACTTAGTATCAGTCCCCAATGAAGCCAGTCCTTTTTTCTGACCTCAAAACATCAAGAAAGACACTGATTAAGCTCATTGTTCATCTCCCATAGTGCGTACGGGATTCCCTCCAGCTGCACAGGAAGTGAGATGACTCCATGGACAACCATCAATGGAGAGTTGAACTGTCATTCAACCTCAGGAAAATCCAATAACTACAGTTCAGTCTCCGACCAGTACTCCTTGGCCTCCTAAACTCCATGAAAATTTTCGGTACAGATTGGGTAGAAGTCCTCCTCAAAGAGGCTCTCGTCCTCACCACACACCATTCACTTCACCCACCTATTCAACATCCGTACGAAGGACTACCCAAGCCGTGGCACTCCCTGTATCTTTCCTCTTCATCCCACTCTCTTAGGGGTTGACTTCAGGGGGGTCGTCAGAATATAGAAGTCAATCCCGACATGACTCCCTGGATAATCCGAGCTCTCTGTAAGGTTCAGGTTCTGAATGAGACCACCTGGGTATAAGATGATTGGTCACGACCATTAATTCAGAGACAAGCCGTCCCTAATAACCGTAACCACTTCGCAACATATGTAGATAGAAGGAAAATGTCATTGTATATTCCTTTTGTCCTGTTCTGTTGTATCTTACCGAGGATGCTTACTTTGTTGAGCTAACCCAGAACAGTTCCTTTGATCTTGTTCGCCTTTTATTTCTTGGCCCTTACCTCCATGTCTCCGCTCTATCTTTCATTGCTTGTACAAAATTCACCCACCATCCTCTCGCCATTCTCTTGCATCTCTTCACCCAGATCTGGTTAACTAATGAAATCGTCTGCTCCTACCTCCACAGTCTCTCAGCGTACCCTCGTCCAAATTGCACCACTGTACTCTACTTCGTATCTATTGCCTGTCGTCCTCTATTTCTTTTTTCGTATCTATTCCCTAGTTTCAGCTGTGTATATCAGCTCTTGTCACTTTCTTATGCTTCCGCACATTCCGTTGCTTTCTCCTGCTTTGCTCTTGCTCATGCCGATCATCTGCATCTTCTGAGATGCTTCTAATTACACATTACTCAAATGTCCCGATGTTATCTTCTTCTCTACAACTTCTACGTGCTCACCATATAAATTATGCTTACTGTGACACTTTATGTTACAGTACAACAGTGCTGAAGGGATAGCCAAGAACTTTATCCCTACGTAACATCCTCACACAAGTCCTCCATGCATCTCAATCCTCTAGAGAATTGCAAAACTTGTGATGATGATGGTGAAAGGAGTGAGCACATCCAGAAACCAGAATTGGTATTCGGCAAAGACTTTGATTGTGGAGGGACAGCAACAATTTGTTCACACTGTCCTCCAGGCTTCCCAAGTAGCAGTAGCAACAGGCCACTAGTGTGGCTCCGGTGAATTCTACGGCCAATCCAACAACGCACCCCTCGGGCTCGACGAACCCCTTGTCTCCACCAATGCCTGCTGGGATGACACCTTGTACAATGGGACAAACTTGTTATGGTTAATCAACCCACTTTTATACACTATATAACCTATGCATACAACTTTTCGAATGTCTTTATTTCCTGGAATTTTACTTGCATGTATATACTTGTTACATCACCAATTTCTCCGTGAACATACTACGTGTATATACTTTCACCTTCATTTTTGGTGGGAGTTATAAATCCATTTAGTTTATTCTCAAACATTAATTTTATGTTGATTTTGAAACATATGTAAGTGTTTTTATGCTGGCCTGTTTCGGTCCTAAAATTCATTAAGGGAATATTGAATTGATGTAGTATTGTCTAAAATAATGCAGAGCGGAAAAACTGTTCTTGCGAACGCAGAATGACATGTGGTTACTTTGCATATTGTTCACACGACCTGCGTATGTCATTTTCTCAAATTCTATTGTCCCTTCCCCCCACCCCCCACTCCCCCACTGTATCTGGTGAATGTGTCGGGCTGTATATTATTAAGATCCGGAAACATATACACTAATGTATTTTCTGATCTCG
>SZWC01008193.1:81459-91881 GCA_023375785.1 Penium margaritaceum
CTCCACAAAAATTGAAAAACGTGCGTGGAGAGTGTATCGGTAAGTGTATCTGATAGATACACTTGTATATTTTTTATGCATGTTATTCTCAATCAAGGAATTCAATCATTGTGAATCGAGGACTCTCGGAAAAGGGAGAAAAGACTGACTTCACTCGCGCATTATGTGCCTCCTCCTCACACCTCGAGTGAATTTGAGGAGTGTATCGGGGAATATATCATCATTTGCTAAGAATTTTACACAAATTTATCTATACACATGTGTATTCATTTGTCCCTCATCCAGATAAACAATCCAAAACACCCGAAACTCGATCACAACCGTCGATTGGAGTTGACCGACGGTTTTCGGCAACTTAAAATTGACAGTGTGTATCGGGGTGTATATCATGAATTGGCTAAAAAATGTACACAAGTGAATCTGAACACTTGTGTATTTTTACGACCCCTCTCCTGATACAATACCCAATACACCAACCAGATATATTTTTAGTGTGGGGTGGGGGAGGAAGGGGGAATCAATTATTCCCTCATTTCAAAAGGAATAAGTTAATCTGGTTAGTAATTCACTGCTTAGTGCCAGTAGACATCCAATAAACAAACACTCATTCCTAATCTATTGCGGTTAGGTGTTTATTCCAATTGTCGATTGTAGGCATCTGACTGTGCTCAGAATACAAATGAAGAACCTAAACGCAATCGGAATGTTTTAGTCGTACCTTGATAGCGTCCCTCTCCCCCCCCCCCCCTCCCAAACACCACAAGTGTAGTGGAGGAGTGTATTGGGGAGTGTATCATGAATACACACCACAATGTACATAAGTGCATTAATTCAAATGTGCTTTTAATCCCCCCCCCCTCCTCATACACTACCCAACACATCCTCGCATTGCATTTGGGTTACATAGGTGGAGGGGGGAGGGGGGACGCTCGAGCATCGACAAAAAAATATTCCTGGTGACCGTGTAACATTCCACTCGATCATTACGGCACCCTAGAATTATGAAACACTCTTGATTATGAGCCTCCAGAATGTTGATGACGGTGAGGTGAGCGTGGAGACTAGGAGGAGAGGGACGGAGGAGAGTGGAGGAGGCGGGTGATGGGTGGACCCGGGAGTTAGTCGCGGGACTAACTGTCCCGCTTAGCTTGTGAGGGGAGAGTGCTCTCGAGAGCTGTGAGGGGCGGAGAGCTCTCGAGAGCTGTAAGAGGGGAGCGCTCTCGAGAGTTGTGAGGGGAGGATGGAGGAGTTGAGGACTTAGAGCGGAGGAGGATCGAGCGAAAGTGAAATCGTGGAAATGGAATTGACAAGTGAGCGTGAGAGGCCTGGGTGCGTGACCCCTATCGGGTCGCACCCCAGGTCTCGCGTGGCTCGCCACATCGTGTGGTGAACCATGCGAGACACAGGTGACACAGCTCGAGTGAACGTCGAGCGTGTCCCACAAACGCAGAGTGTAAGGAGACGTACGTCTCGCAAGAAGTACGTACGGGCAGAAGTCAAGGACTAAACTAGGCTGGCTAACCCAAATAGCAGTAAACGTTTGCTACTTTAACACGATAGCGTAAGCGAGGGTGGATGTCCCAAGCAGAAAGCTTGAACACCACACCACAAGCGCACAAGGACCACGAGGAACCAGCAGGAGCACCCAGGTAGGAGCACCCATCTGTGGACAGCCAGCCGGAGGCCCTCACCCAGAGGCATCCCTCCAGGAGCATCCATCCAGCCGCACCCGGCTGGGGGCATCATGCAGTAGTACCCCCGCCAAGAGCACCCCTCCAGTAGCACCCCTCCAGTAGTGTCCATCCAGAAGCGCCCAGAAAGGAGCACCCCTCCGGGAGCGCGCACCCAGCAACGAGCAGCGAGCACTATCCAGAGGTAGTCCACCAGAAGCGCCCCTCCAGGAGCACCCCGCCCGAGGCGCCCAGCCAACGGCACCCGACCGGAGGAGCCCGTGCGGAACGGCACACTGCCAAGGACAGGGCCGCGTGGTCAAGGACCTGCACACCAACGACCAGATGCACACGTACAAGGTGCGGAGGGGGGGGGAGAACGGGAGGGATGAGGCAGGGAAATGGACGAAGACCGACGGGAGACACAAGGTCGGCGTCGAGGGACGGCGAGTACGGAAGATCCTGTAGGGGATGGACACACGGAGTGGAGAAAACCTGTATCGGGGGCATGAACGCAGGTGCAGCATGCAAGTGGTCATCGAGCAGAGGACCAAGGGATGCAAGCAGAGAGAACGGGAAAGGAAGGAGGGGCATCAGTCCATCGGGGGAAGGGTACGAAGGCCGACAGCAGCAATACTCCCGGCGAAGGCAGGCTGGTGTAGAGCCTTTGTGAGAAAGTCTGCGAGCTGGTACTGAGCAGAGATGAACCGGAGAGAGACATCGCCTGTCTTAACAACGTCGCGCACGTAGTGGTGCTCAACATTGATGTGCTTGGTGCGGCGATGAAGGGCACCAGCAATCCGGGCAATGGCCAACCCACTCTCACTGTCCGTGTGGAGGGACACAGCCGGGGTAGGAAGGTGGTGTTCGGCGAGAAGGCGACGGAGCCACACAGCCTTGGTGGCAGCACCGCCCAGAGCCATGTACTCAGCCTCCCCAGTGCTGCAAGCCACGCATCCCTGTTTCCCACTACGCCATGACACAACAGCAGAGCCCAGAAGAAAGACGAAGCCACTGCGGCTGCGAGCGTTCAAGTCGCGGGCGTAGTCACTGTCAGCGTAACCCTCCAAGAGCGGCACGCCGGACCCGGCCTGGAAGACAAGACCGGCCCGGGCAGAACCGAGGACATAGCGGAGGACGTACGCGGCTGCCTGCAGGTGAGCCGTGCGGGGCTCGCGGGCGCACTGGGCGAGGACATTCACCGCACAAGCGATGTCCAGGCGAGTGGTGCCAGCCAGATAGGTGAGTGCACCAATGATGGACTGGAACGTGACGGCGGACTCCAGCGCACCTGACTCGGTGTCGTGGGCCACACGGAGAGCGAGCTGGGTACCCGGTGGCATAGGCGAGGAGGTAGTAGAGAGAGGACGGGAGAGGTCAACAACGGAGGAGAAGCGGTCGGCGAGGGTCTGGACATAGCGCTCCTGATGAACCAACAGACAGCTGGGGAGACGCTCAATCTGCATACCCAAGAATATGGTTGCGAGGCCGAGGCCCTTCATGCGATATGCCGAGGAGAGAAGACCCTTGGCCGCGGAGATCACAGAGGAAGAAGGAGAGGTGATGAGAAGGTCGTCTACATACACTAGAATGAAGGCGGGCACGAGTGCCGTGCCCCCGACGAAGAGGGAGGGGTCGGACTGACTGGGGCGGAAACCACCACGGACAAGGGTGGACGAGAGTTCCTCGTTCCAACAACGAGGAGACTGACGAAGGCCATAGAGCGCACGACGGAGACGGCAGACGCGACCGGTGCCATCAGAGAAACCAGGGGGCTGGACCATGTACAACTCCTCCTCCAGATGACCGTGGAGGAAGGCGTTGTTCATGTCCATCTGGTGGAGCTCCCACTGAAAGTGAGCTGTGAGGCAGATGACGACACGACTCGTCGTGAAACGACCGACGGGGGCATACGTGTCAGTGAAATCGATACCGGGGACCTGGGAATAGCCTTTCGCGGTGAGGCGAGCCTTGTACCGGTCGAGGGCACCAGAGGCGGTGAACTTCTTGCGCAGGACCCACTTGGCCTTGATCGCCGTGCGACTGGGAGGAAGGTCAGCGAGTTCGAGCACACCGTGCTCAGCTAGAGCGGAGAGCTCTGCGACACAGGCCGCGTGCCAGGCAGCAGCGTCAGGGCGAGCAAGATCGTCGGCAAGGGTGAGTGGGTCGGACTCATCCAGAGAGGGGGGGGAAGAAGCGGGAGGGGCCGACGTGATCGCAAGGACACGTGCAGCAGATGCCGGTGCGCTGACGAAACAATGGTCGGTGCACACATCAAGAGCGTGGCAGAACTCACGATGGAAGAAGTGGCGACCATGAGGATGGCCCGGATGGAAGGTGTAGGGTAGCAGAGGGCGGGACGCGGGGGTGGCAATGACAGGGGAGGACAGAGGTGAGGAGGGAAGGGGGGGGAGAGTCCTCCAGAGAGAGGGGGAAGGAAAAAGGGAGGGGAGGGGGGGAAGGCGGGGGAGGGGCAGGCGGAGAGGAAGGAAGGGACGGAGGAGCGGCGGAGGTAAGATCAGAAGTGCAGGTAAGAGCACGAGCGGTGCGAGAGCGAGTACGAGACGATACAGGAGAGGAGGGCGGAGGATTGTCCAAGATGGGACAAGAGAGCAAGGAAACAGAGAAGTGCGGGGCAGGAGAGGGTGTGCGGGGAGACGGTAGGGAGGGAGTCGGTAGGACGGGATGGCGAGCCCAGGCAGCATGAGTGTGCATCCACGAGTGCGGCCGAGGGGGAACACCGAGAAGGGAGTCTGGAATCGAGGGAACAGGGCTAGGGAACACCGCCGAAGGAGATGGAGAAGGGAGAGGAGCGGGTGACGAGGTGGACCGAGAGGGGGAAGGGAGGGGAGGAAGAGTCTCTCGGGAGAGGACATCAACAAGAGGGAGAACGGCGGCGGTGGAAGCGGAAGGGGCAACAGGAGGGGAGAGGGCGAAGTCGGGGGGAACGGCGAAATAGCGACAAGGACAGGATCACCCGCAAGACCGACGGGGGAGGAGGCGCGTGGAGGTACGTCCTCAGGGACGTCCTCCATAGAAAGGAGGATAGGATCAACGCAGTGAGGAGTGGTGAGAGGACGAGGGGAGCCCAGGGCCTGGGCTGCGGTCAGGGGAGGGGGAACCTGGGGAGGGGAGGAGGGAAAGCCGGGGGGGGAGGTCGGGGATGGCGTAGGAGACGGCAAAAGTGGTGGGAGGGGAGAGATAGGCGGTGGACCGCCGCTGCGGTGAGAGGGAGGCAAGGGAGGCGGAGGGGAGAGGGAGGTGGGAGAGGAGTAGGTGGGGAAGGGGCAGGTGGAACGAGTGGTAGTGTAGGGGGAGCAGGGGGAGAGGAGGGGAGACAGACGCAGGAAGGGATCCACTCATGGTAGGCATGGGGAGAGAGGAAGGAGCACGAGGACGGGGTGGTAAGGTACCGACGGAGGGCTGGAAGGAGGTGGAGAGGGATGGGAGGGGGTGAGAGGTCGGCAATGGGATGTGTGGTGGGGGCGCAGTAGGAGAGGAAGTGGTGAAGGTGGAGGGGTGCAGAGGAGGCGAGGTGGNGTGGGAGAGGAGTAGGTGGGGAAGGGGCAGGTGGAACGAGTGGTAGTGTAGGGGGAGCAGGGGGAGAGGAGGGGAGACAGACGCAGGAAGGGATCCACTCATGGTAGGCATGGGGAGAGAGGAAGGAGCACGAGGACGGGGTGGTAAGGTACCGACGGAGGGCTGGAAGGAGGTGGAGAGGGATGGGAGGGGGTGAGAGGTCGGCAATGGGATGTGTGGTGGGGGCGCAGTAGGAGAGGAAGTGGTGAAGGTGGAGGGGTGCAGAGGAGGCGAGGTGGGGGGCACTAAGGCAGGTCGGGAGGGGGAGGGAGCACCAGCGATCACAAGGCCGTTGGAGGTGTAGGCTGTGGCAGAGGCCGGGGAGGGGAGACAACGGTCCATGCGATAGGCGCAGTATGTCATCTGCTCAAAGAAGCGAGCATGACATGACTCAATGAGGCGATGGGCGATGGGATCCCAAAAACGGTGGACACAAGAGTGAGGGGCAACCCCAAGGGTAACACAGAGACGGCCAGGTGGATCAAGCTTGCCGGGTCAAGAAATAGGAGCCAGGTAGACAGTGACCATAGTGCCCCAAACCACGGCCTGACTGAGGTCAGCACGTCGACCGAAGAACAGATGGAATGGCGTGGTGTCGGGAGTAAGGGAACCATGTAGGATGCGGTTCCAAACCCACGTACGATACCGAGCCGCCTCAGACCAGAAGCTGTGGCCTCGATCAAGAAAACCTGCCTCAGCCATCATCATGCGGACGCCCTCAATGAGCGTGCGGTTCCAGCGCTCGGCGACCCCATTCTGCTGCGGAGAATAGGGAGCAGAGAGCTCATGAACCACACCCTCACAGTCGAAGAACGATGCTGTGGCGCCAAAAAACTCGCCGCCGCGGTCAGACCGAAAGCGCATCAACTGGTGATGACTCTGCCGCTACGCAGACGCATACCATGACTGGATGGTCTGAGCAACATCGCTCTTCGCTTGGAGGAAAAAGACCCATGTGTAACGAGAATAATCGTCAATCAAGCTGAGGACATACGTGGCATGCTCAGCGAGAGACTCATCCTGGAGCGGACCAAGGATGTCAGCATGCACGAGCTCCAGAGGGGCAGACGGACGAGAGGAGGAGGACGGAAAAGGAAGGCGATGCATCTTGCCGATGGCGCAAAAGGTGCAATCGGCAGCGCAAGGGGCACGGAAGGAAGGGTCGGACAAGCCGTCAGCGGGAAGTGTACAGAGAAGGGAGGCCACGGCAGGGGAGGGAAGATGGCAAAGACGACGATGAAGAAGGTGAGAGTGAGCCGAGCGAGAGAGGGCGACAAGCGCAACGGCGTCCGCCGCGGGGGCAGAGAAAGAATGTGGTCCTAGAACCTGGTTCAGGCCCTCACTGGGAGGCCGGCGGCCACGGAGGACGACGCAGCCACTGGCGCGATCAGTGACAGCGACGAGGCCGAGGGCGTAAGTGGTGGAAAACCCGCACACGTCGAGGGTCGGCACAGAGAAAAGAGAAAAATCAAGAGCTGGGGCGTAGAGAACAGAGGTCAGCGTGAGGGAGCCGACCGAGGAGGTAAGGCAAATCGTGCCAACACCGAGCACGGGCAGGGGGACCCCGTCACCCGTGTACACCGATGTGATCACGGAGACCGGACTCAACTCTGTAAATAGCTCGCGAACGGGACACATGTGATCGGTCGTGGCACCGTCCACCACCCAAGACGGAGCCACAACATGCTCAGTGCCGGAGAGGATGCAAAATGCAGTCGTGCGGGGGGAGGTGGAAGCTAGACAAGCATCAGGCAAGGGAGAACTGGGAGTGGAGCAAGGGGCAGGGGTAGCAAGGAGATCAAATACGGGAGACGTACCAGCTGGCGGAGGTCCGCCGAGCACACCCTCAGCTAACACTCGACGAATGAGAGCGATGATCGCATCCTCTGTAAGTGGAGGGGGTGCCCCGGGCACGGGGGGCAGACGAACGGGGGCAACCAGGGGAGGAGCGGCGAGGACCGCAGCTGGGGGGGGACCGCCAGGGGCCACATAAGCACGACCACGAAGGAGAGCAAGCTGACGTGCAATGCGCTCACGAAGGTCAGGGACTGGAGGAAGTGGGCACATATCATGACAATGACCCACCACATCACAGTTCCAGCACATGGGCGGACGAGCACCGCCACCGCCAGGCGGAGCACGAACGGCAAGGGCATGAGCCGCCGGGGCAGGGAGGAAACCGGGCAGAACGTCAGGCAAGAGAGGCTCAGGGGAAGGGACAGCTGGCTGGGAGACTGCCTGAAAGGAGCGGAGCCCGTCTAACAGGACGGGCCAAACGGCTCCAGGGGTCTGATATGCGACCTGAAGAGTGAGAGCGAGGGGGAAGGAAGTGAGAGCACCGGAGAAGGCAGGACCTAGGCCAGCAAAAACGGACGTGATGAAGGCCTGATCTGTCAAAGAGGTGCCCGCAACGAGAAGCTCGCTTTGTAGGAGCTCCGCACGGCCTAGATAGGCACCCAAAGACTCGTCAGAACGCCGATGGAGAGCCCGAAGGTCGGCGAGGAGAGAGGTAGCGGAGCGAAAGGAGTCCGAAGAGTACAGAGCCAGAAGGGCAGCCCAGGCCTCACGAGGCCGAGCAGGGAGGGTGGTGGTCGGGGCGAAGCGATCGAGCTGGAGGAGGGCTACGGTGGGGGTGGCAGAATAGAGAAGGTGAAAGGCGAGGGGAGCACGGTCAGGGTGTGTGATAGGAACGGTGGGAGTTGGATCGTAGTGCTCCCATAGATCATGCATGTGCGCCCACGAGACAAAGCGAACAGACCACTCGCTGAAGGGTGTGCCAGTAGCGTGGCTAGGAGCGGAGGTGAGAGGCATCGGCGAGACTGCCGGGCGAAGGCCATGGCGGAGAAGCTGAGCGACGGCCAGGGTCATAGCATCGAGGCGAGCCTCAGTGCGGGCGAGTGCAGCGTGAGGGTCCCCGGGAGCAGCACCACCAGCGACAGCAGCACCGCCAGCGGGAGCAGCACCTCCGGTGGCAACTGCACCTCCAACGGCAGCGGCACCTCTAGCAGCAGCACCACCACCAACGACAGCAGCTCCACCACCAGCGCCGGCGACGGCCACACCACCTGCCGCAACGGGGCCACCAGCAGCGATAGCTCCGCCAACGAGACCAGTAGGGAGAGCACCACCGCCGATGCCAGGCGCCGCACCACCACCCGCACCGGCCACGGCACGGAGGACACCAGCAGAGGCATCGCCGGCGGCAGGAATCCCACCACCACCGGGAACGGCCTCGCGGCCCGGAGCGTCGGCGCCGCCCAACCCCGCAGGCTCGCGGGCGATGCTGGCGTGGGGAGGGTGGACCGCAGGGCCACCGAGGGGAGGCGGGGCGATGGAATGGTCAAGAACAGGACGAGCCGCGAGGGCATCGACAATGGCCGTCGAGAGGAGCGCGTGAGGATCGCGAGAAGGAGCGGGCTGCGTGGGAGGGGGTGGAGGGAGAGGAGCACGAAGAGCGACGAGGGCAGAGGTGACAGCGGCGGCCGCAGCAGACCGAGGAGAGAGGATGGAGGAATCGTCGTCAAGGCCAGAGCCATCGGACGCAGGGGGGCTAGGAGCACGGGAGGGAGCATCAACGAACTGTGCCTCAGCGCGAGTGGCTCTAGCAGCTGCCGCAGCTGCCAGAGCACCAGCGAGACCGAGCTCAGGCATGGTGCTACACGACGCTAGGAGTGGAGCAAGAGAGGAAAGGAAGAGGCGGCTACACGAGGACCGAGCAGCGAGAGGGGGGGAGTGAAGAACCACGGTGAATAGTGTGTATTTAGGGATGTTCGTTAGAGGAAGAGGGAGGGAGGGGGAAGCAAAGTGAGAGAGGAAAAAAAGGGAGAGGCCGAGGCCATCGAGTGGCCGGGAAGACACACGAAGCACAGGGCAGAGGGGAAGGACCAGGGAGCGACACATGAGACAACAGAAAGAGATGCGCAAATGCAGACGGCAGGGGGACAACGCGCGAACGGGAACCACGAGAGAAAAACAAGGGAGATGACGGAGGCGGGAGGCAGGAGGGGGAAAAGGACGAGGGAAGGAGAACGGAGGAGAGGAGAGTGAGGAAGAGGGAAGGGGAAGGGGAGAGAATGCGAGAGAAAAGAGAGGGGGGCGGGAGGATGGAACAAGGAGGGCAATGGGAGGAGAGCGAGAGAAGGAAAAGAGGGGAAGGGAGCGTACGGATGAGTGAGAGAGAGCAATAGAGAGAGAAGAGGGGAGAGGAGAGAGAGAGGGAGGAAGAGGTGAGGAAGAGGAGTGGAGGTAGAGATGGAGAGGAGGGAAGGGATGGAGAGAGAAGGAAGGAGAGGAAGCGAAACGAACGATTGGGGGATGAGTGGAGGCCCCACAGGAGAAGAAGGTGGCGGCGAAGGTAGGGGCAGCGGAGAGGAAGGGAGGGGAGTAGGGAGAAGAGAGAGAGATAGAAGGAGAGGAGGCAGAGAAGGAAAGGAAGGGGAGAGAGAGAGAGATAGAGAAGGAAAGAGTGGAAGAACAGGGAAAGAGAGCAGAGGGGAGGAGAGAGATGGTAGGGGAGAGAGGAGTGGGAGAGAGGGGGGGAGAAGAGACGAGAGAGGGGAGAGAAGGAGAGAGGGGGAGGGAAGAGAGAAAAGGAGGGAGAGGAGAGAAGAGGAGGGTAGAGACAGAGATGTCGGAAGGGATGGACAGAGAAGGAGGGAGGAAGAGGAGGGGAAAGGGACGATGGATGAGGAAGGGAGGCCGCGTCGGAGAAGAGGGTGGCGGTGAGGGCGTAGGGAGCAGAGAGGAAGGAAGGGGGAGAGTGAGGATGAAGGGGTGGGACAGGAGGGAGCCGGAAGGGGCCGAGGGGAAAGGAGGGGGAGGGATCAGCAGCGGCGAGCGACCGAGGGCGCGGACCACCGAGGAACGTGGGAACGAACGCAGCGAAGGGAGGGAGCCCGGATACCGGAGGGGAGGACCGAGGGAGGAGGAGCGGGACAGCACTACGGGAGGACGGAGGTGTGAGGGAGACCTGAACGACACCGTGGACCAGGGCCGGACGCCGAGCCAAGAGCCGATGGAGCCGATGAAGCAGTGACGAGGACGATGGAGGCGGAGGAGCAGAAGGCGCGGGGGACGGGGGAGCCGATGTGGAGGGGGGAGGGAGAGCAGAGAGAGGAGAGGGAGAGAGAGAGAGAGAGAGAGAGAGAGAGAGAGAGAGAGAGAGAGAGAGAGA
>SZWC01008193.1:100385-119450 GCA_023375785.1 Penium margaritaceum
GTCTAGGCTAGGCTAGGGCTAGAGCTAGGGCTAGAGCTAGGAGGCTAAAACGCCAAGGCCTAACGCCCTATGGCCTAACGCCGAGGCCGGAGCGGGAAGGAGGGGGAGGCTCCGAGCTCCAGAGGCGGGGTCCGAGCCGAGGGGCGAAGCGAGGGAGGTAGGAAGCAGAGGCCCGAGGAGCGCAGGGCGGACACACGAAGCGGGGGGGCGAGGCCAGGCCAAGCGGGAGCGCGGAGGGGAGGAATGAACCTGCAAGAGCACAGAAAGAAACGAGTGGTGAGCGAGAGAGTGAGGAACAGAGGGAGGAGAAGGAGGAAAAGAAAGAAAGAAAAGAAAAACGACGAGGACGAGAAGGGCAAAGACGAAAGGCGAAAAGGAGACAAGAGATGGAAAGACGGGAAGGGGAAGAAGGGAGGGGAGGGAACGACAGGGAAACCCCGAAAGGGGCAGACCTGGCGGGAGGGAGGGACGACGTCCATGACGTCGGACGGCGCCACAACGATGGCGACGGGGCACAGATACGGAAGCGACGACGTTCGTCGCAATCGTCGCCGCAGCGACGGAGGCGGCGGCGGTGGTTGTACGACAAGTGGCGATGGCTGACGGCGGCAGACGCGGATGGAAGCGGCGGAAGCGGAGAGCGGAAGCGGAAGCGGACGTGACGCGGAGCCCATAGGCCCTCAATGGCTTGATGCCATGTTGATGACGGTGAGGTGAGCGTGGAGACTAGGAGGAGAGGGACGGAGGAGAGTGGAGGAGGCGGGTGATGGGTGGACCCTGTCAGGATGAGATCCGCGTGGTGCGGTCCTGACGTTGGTCTGATAGCCTCTAGTAGTTCACATCTACTGTTTTGGGCGAATCTGAGACTGAGCGTGAGCTTTCTGGTCGCCTCACGCTATGTGAGCAGGAATTTAGAGACAGTCAGTTTGCGAAGGGAATAACGTCGTTTTGAGTTATTTTTTGGACATAGACATGATCACAACATTTATAGAGCTAGTCATGAGCTTTCCAACGCACCAAACCGCGCGCAATTCGGCATAGCGTAGCTCAAGTTATGCTTGCCGAAGCGCAGGTCTCACCCACCACAGAAACGCCTAACGCCTCCATGGCGCGCACACGCCGTGGCGCCTTCCTTCACGTGCGAAGCGCCTTTCCCAAGGCGCAGGTCCACTTGCACGTGGTGTAGGGGTCCCCTGCACTGTTTCCACGCACCCTACCCACTTTTGGGTCGAGTTTGGTGATGGGGTGTGACGAGGTTCGAAACCTGTCCGCGGACCTGCAGTCAGAACTAAGTCCCTGAGTAACAAAACGTAATACTGGGTTTCGGACGCCGAGCCATGATTTTGGCTAAGTCCCCCAGTAACAACCTGTACTACTGGATCCGGTGGATGATCCACCTGATCAGGCGGATCATCCACCGGACGCCTCGGCAGGCCTATCGGAGCATTTTCTCCACATGGTAATTTTTTGTTACTCGATCCGGTCGATTATCCACCGGATTTCGAGTCGCAGCCGGCTCGCAGAGTCGCTGCGCACACCCCAACTTCGGAAGGCCATATCTCCCTCGATACTTGTCCGATTCCGGCGAAACAACTTCCACCGGATTCAGCGACTCGTCAACTTTACGTGGCAATCCTCCATTTTAGGATCCGAGCAATTGTCGAGTCGCCAGATCCGCCGGAGCGGAGTCTTCACTTTCTGGCGGCTCGTCGGCGCCTCCCGGCGCCGCACTTGGGCANTCGCGGGCCCAATGGCCCTCCTTGCCGCAATTGCGGCACGCACCTTTCTTGGCGCCCTTCTTGCTGCCGCCTCTTCCGCCGCTTCCTTTGCCCCCGTTTCCGCCACCACGCATTTTGGTGACGAGGGCCGATGAGGAAGACGAGGACTCCCCGCAGCTCCGGCGCTGCGCCTCGTTGCGGATGTACTCTGCGACCGCGCCATAGGTGAGCTTGTCCTCCGCCCATCCTCCGAGGACGGTGATGAGTGGGCCCCAACTGTCAGGTAGGGCCATGAGGAGGGCCATCGCCTGCAGCTGCGTGTCGATCTTCCACCCCANTTGCGAGGCGAGCGACTCGATCTGCTGCATGGCGGAGATGACATCATCTCCCTCCTCGATTCTCACCGTGAGGAGTCGCTTCATCGCGAAGATTTTGTTCGCGAGCGACTTGGATTGATGGATGAAGCAGAGTTTTTGCCAAGCTTCGGCTGCCAGCTTGCAGCCCTGGAAGTAGCCCCACTGCGACTCGGCCGTCCCGGACAGCAGGAGCATGAGCGCCTCCGTGTTCTTCTTTTCGAAGGCCTGCTTCTCCGCGTCCGTAGCAGTCGCCTCTGTGAGCACCTCCTTTCCCAGCATGACATCAAGCAGCCCCTTATGCGCGAGGTACAACTCGAAGTGCCACCTCCATAGCCCAAAGCCTGGGCCACCCGCATACTTCTGAATGGGCTGCGTCTCCTTCTGCGCTATGTGCGCAGCTGCTACTCCGACAGGTTCTCAGAACTTCACGGCGACGTCCAAGATGACGATCCCGTGCGCTGCGGAAGACGTGAACGTTGGAGGCTATCAGGCCTGTGGGCCCATAACCCTTTGTCAGGATAAGATCCGCGTGGTGCGGTCCCGACGTTGGTCTGATAGCCTCTAGTGGTTCACATCTACTGTTTTGGGCGAATCTGAGACTGAGCGTGAGCTTTCTGGTCGCCTCACGCTATGTGAGCAGGAATTTAGAGACAGTCAGTTTGCGAAGGGAATAACGTCGTTTTGCGTTATTTTTTGGACATAGACATGATCACAACATTTATAGGGCTAGTTATGAGCTTTCCAACGCACCAAACCGCGCGCAATTCGGCCAAGCATAGCTCAAGTTATGCTTGCCGAAGCGCAGGTCTCACCCACCACAGAAACGCCGAACGCCTCCATGGCGCGCACACGCCGTGGCGCCTTCCTTCACGTGCGAAGCGCCTTTCCCAAGGCGCAGGTCCACTTGCACGTGGTGTAGGGGTCCCCTGCACTGTTTCCAAGCACCCTACCCACTTTTGGGTCGAGTTTGGTGATGGGGTGTGACGAGGTTCGAAACCTGTCCGCGGACCTGCAGTCAGAATTTTGACTAAGTCCCTGAGTAACAAAACGTAATACTGGGTTTCGGACGCCGAGCCATGATTTTGGCTAAGTCCCCCAGTAACAACCTGCACTACTGGATCCGGTGGATGATCCACCTGATCAGGCGGATCATCCACCGGACGCCTCGGCAGGCCTATCGGAGCATTTTCTCCACATGGTAATTTTNTTTTGTTACTCGATCCGGTCGATTATCCACCGGATTTCGAGTCGCAGCCGGCTCGCAGAGTCGCTGCGCACACCCCAACTTCGGAAGGCCATATCTCCCTCGATACTTGTCCGATTCCGGCGAAACAACTTCCACCGGATTCAGCGACTTGTCAAATTTACGGTGCAATCCTCCATTTTAGGATCCGAGCAATTGTCGAGTCGCCAGATCCGCCGGAGCGGAGTCTTCACTTTCTGGCGGCTCGTCGGCGCCTCCCGGCGCCGCACTTGGGCATGCGGAGGGGCAATTTTTCAACAGACCCGGGAGTTAGTCGCGGGACTAACTGTCCCGCTTAGCTTGTGAGGGGAGAGTGCTCTCAAGAGCTGTGAGGGGCGGAGAGCTCTCGAGAGCTGTGAGGGGGGAGCGCTCTCGAGAGTTGTGAGGGGAGGATCGAGGAGTTGAGGACTTAGAGCGGAGGAGGATCGAGCGAAAGTGAAATCGTGGAAATGGAATTGAAAAGTGAGCGTGAGAGGCCTGGGTGCGTGACCCCTATCGGGTCGCACCCCAGGTCTCGCGTGGCTCGCCACATCGTGTGGTGAACCACGCGAGACACAGGTGACACAGCTCGAGTGAAGGTCGAGCGTGTCCCACAAACGCAGAGTGTAAGGAGACGTACGTCTCGCAAGAAGTACGTATGGGCAGAAGTCAAGGACTAAACTAGGCTGGCTAACCCAAATAGCAGTAAACGTTTGCTACTTTAACACAGAAGCTAGTACAAAACAGCGTCAGTATTATAAATACAAACATAACATTAACTTTATGAAAGGAAACAAATAGGTAATAATATGAAAAATCATATGTTTGAGGTGTTTTGAAATGTTTTTAAAGAATTGATTTAAAACAAAATGAAGTACATCCGTTTCTTGAACAATTTCTGAGAAAGTCTTGTGGTCATGTACACAAAATTAAGTATAAACATGATTCTTACCAATAATTTCCAAGAAAAAAATAACAATTGGCTAGGCTATTTTCCTATAAGGATCCTCACCGTATGTTTCTGTTTTGTACAAACATTGTCCAGTGTGTGGATTTTTGGTGATTGGGCTTAAATGGAGGAGGCACTGGCTGCCGCGCTTGCATTACTGCTGACCTCTTCCAGGAGCTGTCAGGACCGGAGAGCCACAACAACCATCTACTCCAACAACTCACCTCAATGGTGGAGGAGCTACTAAATAAGCACATGCAGAAAGCAGTAATCACTGAAATAAAAAAAACTCAAGTGAAGCGTAAATTTGGTGAGCTCTCCTTCAACCATTGAATCCTACGAGCCTCAAGAAACTGGTAGTTTATATGTAGCCGACAGGTTTGACATTGTCCTTCACCGCTGTTGGGGTCAACAACAATCACAAAAAGACTGATCCCGCAACCGCGCTTTTCTGTGGCATGGCTTCCGTGACAGTAGGAGGAGAACAAAAGAGCTAGATCCGAAGCTCAGGTGACCACTCTCATAAAGTTAACGCAGATGTTTTACCTCTGGATCCAATCAATTTGACTTAGCAAGATTCATTGACTCCGCCACCAAAACGGGACAAATTCATGTCTCCCATGACTCATGGTACAAGTTCCAATGACCCTGTCACACTCCAATGTGGCTTACTTAATGTATCGTTTCCACACAGTCATCACTTGTAGTGACATGTCCCTCAATGTTCTCTGTTTTTATTACAACAACGGCCTCAAGTGTGACATATGGAGATTAAATCCAACATTTGGCATCTAGGATGACCTTCTAAAAATAATCATAACAGGCAATGGAATCAACAACGCCAACTATGACTCTCAAATGTAGGAATCCAATGGCTGGCGACCCCAAAATCACAGTTCTTGTCATGAAAGAGGTACATTGTACTTGAAGGAAACCCTTATTCTGATGGAAATCGATGTTGTTGATCAAAAGGACCAATGGCTCTGCTGGAATTGCATGAAGTTAGGCCACATTTGAGGAAACTGCCAGAAACGACAACAGCATGCCCGAAAGGGGGAGAAGTCACACAAAATTCAAAGGATAGGGAAAACGACAAAGGACGTGGGTAGACGGCAAAGCTCCTGACCGATCACCAAAATCTCTGCGGACCGATCAACCATCGGAATAGCTCTCAGCATTATAGACGAGTACTCCTAAATTTATTAAAGTTTAACAATAGATACATGTGTAACTGAGGAGTTGCAAAAGTTGCAAAACGGTACTGGTGAAATTGGATGGGGGACCTCTCATATTTTCATTAGCAACGAAATGGTTCTGAAGCTATTCCGAGGAAAAAACGAGGAGTTTGTGAAGGAAATAAATTGAAAGACGAATGCAATACTGTTGACTTCACGAACATCCTTAAATGCAAATCGGGGAAGTCCAGAATGTACCGGTCTGGAGGAATTGTCCAATGAGAGACCACAAAATCAGCCCCAGGTGACAGCTTGTGTACCAACACAATTGGCAAGTGGAGTGGACCAGCAGCACACTCTGCATCAACAGTAATGCCATAAATTGACATCTGCATCTGATCGCGTGACCCACGACACAGCACCGGTAACGGGAAGTAACAAAGGATGAAGTAGAAAAGGAATTTGCAATGAGCATAACACCAGGAAGCATGACACTAATTTTCCTCAACTTGGCCAAGAGAAAGATGTGTAGAGGAGCTCATGCATGACTAATCCACGTTGGAATTAGACAAGAGGTAATTATGATAAAAATTGATTCAGAAAAATCATCAATCTCATCGGCATGGAAACTGGAAAAAATGTACCGGAGGCGTTTGCACCATTCATCCAATATTTTGAAGGAGTTTCTTTCAGAAAACTGCACCAAGAGCCACCTTCTCAATGTAGCATCAACCACCAAGTCAACCTGAATCCTTTTAGTAAACAAAAGGTCAAGGGATCCTAATGGACGAGTGCCGAGCAGACTAAGCTAAAACACTAGTTGGACGAGTTACTGAGGCAGGGGTTTATCTGTCTAGTCACGTCACCATACACAATGCCGGTGTGTGGAAGACTGGAAAAATACAAGTGTACATGGACTACAGAGTGTTGAAAAAAATGACAGTTAGAAACCACTGCTCTCTTCTACGACCAACTATGAGGAGCATGAATTTCTCCAAAATTAGCCAATGCAGAGCTTATCTTTTGATATGCAGTATTCCGTAGCCACTACATCAACCTTGATTTCACTGCTACAAGCATCACGCCAATACTTATGGCACCATTGGAGAACACGTTTTGGTCGTACCTTGACGACATTGTCATCGTCTACCTCAACAACATCCTCGTGTAGAGCCGCATCCGAGAGGAACACTATGGACATCTCAGAGAAGTCCTCGAAGCTTTAAAACGAAAAAAAAAGACAAAACACTTGAAATGTGACTTTGGTCACATTTTGATCAAGTTTTTAGGCCATATCATGAGCGGTGGTCAAATCACAATGGATCCAAAATAGTGGCAGCAATTGTTGATAGGCTGTCATCCACCAACGTCCATGACGCCCAAGTCTTTTTTTGGTTTCGCAACCACTACCATTGATTTGAAGCGGAGTGTTGGCTCCTCTTTCCAATACCATTCAAAAAATTACCATGTGGATTTGAAGAGGTAGTAGAAAAGAAGTCTTGGACTCTTTTAGAAACTCTATGACCCCGATGTTAGCCTTACGATTTACTTATCCAACATTGGACTACATCATGGCCACCAATGCATCCAGTCGCATGAAATATAGCCATTCTCCTCCAAGTCAACGGCGGCAAAGAGCAACCAGTCATGAACATGTCAAGAAAATTACGCAACCACACTACGCATGAAAACATAGATGCTATCAGTAGTGCACGTGTTTGTGATGTGGTGATGCTATTTTGAATGCCGGCGATGTGTCGTTTGGAACGATAAATACGCAGTAAAAAATCTCAACACTCAATCAATTCTGAGCCATTGACAAACTTGATGGAGGAAATTTCTTGAGTCCACCTTTGACCACGACACGTTTGGTCGGACATGCCCAGGAGGCAGCGGCAGTAGTAGCAGTGGCAGACGTTACCGTGGATCTGACTCCCTCGTCCCCGGTCGGAGGATTGGTGCGGTACCCCTTCTCAGCTTCTACCAATGTATCGGTTGAGGGAGGGATTGAATGTCTGTCGATGACCACCAGAGAGCTCTATAGGGATGCGACGGGTGGTGCTGCACGATGGGGCACTCTTAGTGAGGAGGATCCGAGGAGTGGTCTGACGCAGAGTCAGAGGCAAACGTCTGGTCTGAGAGGGTTAGAGGATGAGGTAGAGATATAGATGGAGATGGAGATAGAGACTACAGCTGACATAGTGCAGACCACGACCACAGAGGTAGGCGTGGCAGTAGTAGTGGATGGGACAGCAGTAGTAGTGGCGGTGACACCCGATAGATGTGGAACAGACGTCCGGGCAGTGGGCATGTCAGCAGTCACCGACGTCATGACAGTAGCAATAGTTTCAGTAATTTCTACTGACAAAATTCCGAGAGTGGATCCCTTTGTTGGTGTAGACACCGCAGCCATCGCTCCTATAGCAGCCGGTATAGCCTTCACAGGGGTAGACGCTCCCTCAACAACAGCATCATTCATTACAGGTACACATGCAGAGGGGGTATCTGTCGAGGCAGGAAACGTTTAGGTTTCCAGCACGTCCGCTATGGCCGATGTCATTGCAATAGATATCTGTAGAGGAACGCCCTTCGCCGAGGACATACCTTAAGCGGTAGCTGATGCACCAGCAGCTGAGCGAGCCCCTGTGCTCGAGCGTTTACCCTCTATGCTTTGCGACTAGGAGGATATAGTGGCACGTGCAACAGGCACCTGCAGGAACTTTCGCTTGAGCTGCGTTCTGCAAGCACATGTTAGAGCACCGCAAACGCCGCAGGTCGTCGGGTAGCAAAAGTAGACGTCAAGGATGTGTACACGTGCCTCGAGGCTGCTGAGTGGACGTTCCACAGTGCAATGTGGAGGCGGTTGGACTTGCGTCGACAGTGGATGCCTCAGTAGCGGAGGCACGTGCAAGAGCAGCCATTACCATGGTCGACACTAGTGACAGCCAAGTGGTTGTTTTTGCAACATCTGATGATCTTGCACTAGTCACCCCGTCTGAACCTAGATGTGCAGGATCACAAGACGGACGCTACGACTGGTCACGTGCATGCATCCATCATCAGACGGTGAACACACAATGCAAGAACATGCAATTCGGGCTCATGGCCAGTCCGCCAAAAAGACTCCTGCAGGCTGCAGAAAACAGCAGGGAGTCCCGGCAGTGTCCGGGGCTCTAGAACGGTAGTCGGCCAGCTCCAAGCTGGTAGTCCGCCGCCCGTCGTCCCTCCGATGTCACCAGGGCCCGCCTCAAGGATCTGCACGAGTATGGACACGGTTGAGTGGTCACAATAGACTGTACAAGAACGTCAAAAAATCACAACACTCCCCCATGACCCGATGGTACGCATGTCCATACACGTGCAGCACTGGGACAAGTACAATAGTGAGTGCGAAACAGATGGGACACAAACACACATCCCACACTCAACCACCCTCAGGCATGGGGTGAAGCCCAACAGAATGAATGGCCACCAGGAACGTTTCGCGAGCTAGTGCCTTCGTCAAGAAATCAACACGCAACATGTCAGTGCCAACCCACATGACGGAGATCACGTGTCGCTCCACCAGATCACGCACAAAGTGATGCTCAACCGCAATGTGCTTCGTTCAAGCGTGAAAGGCACCGGAGTTCTCCGCAATGGCGAGAGCACTCTGGTTGTCGCAACGAAGCACAATGGCGAGTACTGACTGACCAAGCTCAAGACACAGGCGATGCAGCCATACCGCCTCAGCAGCCCCTGCACCCAAAGCAACGTACTCTGCCTCCGACGAGCTATGTGCGATGCAGCCCTGCTTCCCGCTTCGCCAAGACAGAGTGGTACCACCAAGCAGGAACACGTAGCCAGTACGGCTGCGTCCATCTGGGCTCCAAGCCCAGTCGCTGTCAGTGTAGCCGTCAAGGACCATCGAACACTGCCGACGAAAACAGGGTCCGAGTACGGCGTGGAGACCACGTACTGCACCACTCGCACAGCCGCGTGAAGGGCTTTGGCACGAGGAGCCTACGAGAACTGAGCGAGGAGTTTGACAACGAAAACGATGACAGAACGTGTAGTAGTGGCCAGGTACATCAGAGATCCGATGAGACGTAGGTACAAGGTCACGTCCACTGTCTCCCCCAGCTGTGTGGGATCGTCCACCTTCAGGGCATCCTGCCCATCGGGTGTGAGAGGTGTGGAAGCGGTGGGCACTACACCAAGGAGATCGCTGAAATGCTCCCCCACGACTCGTGCATATTGGGCCTAGTGTAGCAATAGTGTCCGACGCCTGCGATCTCGCACGATCTCCATACCAAGAAACACCGATGTAGGACCGAGGTCCTTCATCCTGTAGGCAGTCTGGAGGACAGCCTTGGCCTTCTTCACGGCCTCCAGGGACGGAGACGCAATCAGAAGGTCATTGACATAGACCAGGATGGCGGTGAACCGCTCGGGCGTCGGTACGATGAAGAGAGAGGGATCTGCCTCGCTCTGTACATATCCCACACGAGTCAAAGTGCCGGTGATCTCCCGGTTCCAACACCGCGGAGACTGCTTGAGGCCGTACAAGGACTTTCGCAAGCGCCAGACCTTGTTACCGTCCTCAAAGCCTGGTGGATGAGCCACGTAAATCTCCTCATCCAGAGAGCCATGGAGGAACGCATTGCTCACATCTATCTGGTGCAGTTCCGAGTCATGCTGAGCCACTACACCGAAAAGAGCTCGAGCTGAGGTCATACGGCCAACAGGGGCAAAAGTGTCAGTGTAATCGATGCCCTCAATCTGAGAGTACCCCTTGATGACCAAGCGGGTCTTGTAGCGTTCCAGTGAGCCATCTGGCTTCACTTTCTTGCGAAAGACCCACTTTACCTGAATAGCCTTCCTCCCAGGCGGAAGGTCAACAAGCTCGTAGACTCTATGCTCTCGGATAGCGCGAAGCTCATCCTCGTAGGCAGCTCGCCAGGCGTCAGCATCCTGTGATGAGAGAGCTTCCCTCAGGGTGCCCGGGTCGGGCGCCACAGAGGGAGAGCTTTGCGTTGTAAGGGAACACGCCTCGGTGCTAGGCCTGATGACCACAAGATCAGCTGCTGCATCACAAGCAATATGGAACTCGCGAGTGACGAGGTCGTGCCCTACGGGGCACGCTGGATGTACCTCTATGAGCTCAGTGTGGACACTCAGGCCTAGGGCCTTTGTGCCGGGGTCACCACTCGCGATGCTGCGAGAGGGGCGCCTGGGTGCGGGGCCCGACACTTGCTGAGCTCCGGAATCCAGTGGTCGAAGACGACCACCAGGCTCACGTGAGTAACCTAAGCTCAAGGGGCGCACCTCAGGCTCAAGGACAGGCACGACCACAGCTGGTGGGGGCTGAGGCAAGGCAGCGGGTGATGTCGTGCAAGGAGACGCGTGTGTGGGGGACACGGGGCTGGATGTGACAACAGGAGCAGGAAAGACTGGACCTGACACAGAGGCAGGAGTGCCAGCAGACGCAGGTACGGGAGTAGGCGAGACTAGACGTGACACAGAAACAGGAGTTCCAGCTGACACAGGTACTGACACAGAAGTAGGCGTGGGAGCTGAAGCAGGGACACCTGTGGGGTGTGAAACAGGCTATACGGGCGAGGTCTCTGGACTGACAGCAATGATCGCTGGGTCATCAAGGGCCGGAGACCGAGAGGTGAAGGGGGCTCGAATGGACACATCAGCCTAATGAGAGGTGCTCGCTGGCATAGAAATCTCCCCCATCCGCCGAAAGCCCTCACAGGTAGGAACATGGGTGGCAGAGAGTGCCGTGATCGAAGTCAGGTCACAGTAGATGAGAGACTCGAAGAAGAGCGCATCGCGGGACTCAATGACGCGACGACGAGTAGGGTCCCAGAAGCGCCAAGCTTTCGACCGCGGGGAAATGCCTACGAAGGCACACAAGCGGCCCCGTGGTGAGACCTTGGACCCCTCCTGGTCCTCGGTGTACCACACGGAGGCCAGGGATCCCCAGACACGAGCGAGACGAAGGTCAGTACGGTGTCCAAACCAGAGCTCATACGGTGTAATATGGTCCGGAAGTGGACCGTGCGGGAGGCGGTTCCAGACCCAAGTCATGTAGGCGAAACCCTAAAAAACGAAGGTCTCAGGGAGACCGCACTCAGACTGCATAGCGCGAACCGCATCCTCCATGGTGTGGTTCCAACGCTCGGAAACACTGTTCTGCAGAGGGGTAGCAGGAGCGAAGACCTGGTGAAAAATTCCGTGCTCGGCAAAGAATCTGTCCATCTCGCCAAGGAACTCACCGCCGCGATCCGAGCGAAAAGTATGCAGCGTGTGACGTGACTGACGCTCAGCCATCACTAGCCAGAGTCGAACCGCAAGGGTGGCGTCGCTCTTCTGACGCAGGCTGTAGACCAACCACATCCGGGTAAAGTCATCAGTCAGAGTCAGGACATACCGGCCCCTATTAGATAGGGACTCGACCGGAAGAGGACCGAGAAGATCCGAGTGAACTAACTCGAGAGGCCGAAGCACTCGGGAATGAGAGTCAGGGTAGGTGCATCGGTGCATCTTCCCCGGAGTGCAAAAGAGACAGTCGGTCTTGGGTGGCTTCTCAAAAGAAGCCGCGTAAAGACCGAGAGCTGGCTGTGTCCGAATGAGCTTTGACACAGTATCCGAGCCCACGTGACACAGACGATGATGAAGCAATCACTGGTGTTCCGGAGACAGAACACCAGTGACAAAAACCTGAGCAGAGGAGGAGGGGGAGGGGGAGCAAGGGGAGGAGGTACGAGAGACGCGATACAGATCATCTACGACAGAGGCACGAAGGACAACACTACGAGTGTCAGTAGCAGTCACAATCGCTGAGTCTGCGGAATGCTCCACAGAGATACCCATCAGTGTGTAGGCACGCACAGAAAGCAGGCTGAGCTCAAGATCAGGCACAAACAACACGTCAGAAAGGTACAAGGGGCCAGACGGACCGTCGAAACATACAACCCCAACACCGTGGACTGGCAAGGACTGACCAGAGCCTGTACGGACGGAACGGATAGACGTGACAGGACCGAGAACAACAAAATCACTACGATGACACGTCATGTGATGAGTGGCACCAGAATCGATGATCCAAGTGCCACCGGAGTCACGACTGGTGGACGTCACTATACAACGGACAATGGAACACTCGGCATCAGAGGGACGCTGAGTCTTCAGTGGGGAGGAACGACGCAGGACACAGAGATGAGACTCATAAACCCAATTGGTGCAGTCAGGCCCATCATCATCACATGCTGACTGTGCTCCCCTACACGCTTCTTCACGAGTCACAGGAACGGACGGACAGACAGTCTGTGGACCACCGGACGATGACAACACACTCGCACCTCCCTGAAAGCGGAGCTCCAGAAGGCGTCGGAACTTAGCGATGGTGCGGTCGTGTGGATCCGGATCGCTGCTACTCACCGGTGGAGGAGCGGGAACAACTGCAGTCGTGGCCGCCACGTGTCCAGAGGATGGCGAGGATGATGTTATGGACGTGGAACGGAGGGCGTATGCAGCCTGGAGCCCACAAGTAATCCGCGCCCAGTCGAGCGGCTGCTGGCACTCGGTGTAGCGATGGGCGCCTCCACAATTGTAGTAGTGGACAGAACGTCCATTGCTACCACTCGAGGACGACTGCTGCTGTGACTGCTGCTGACCTCATCCACGCTTCCCCTTCTTCTTCTTCCCCTGAGCTGCTACTGCAACACCCTGTGTCTGAGTGGGTATGGGCGGGGCCAAAGAGGAGGAGGAAGACGAGGATGTGATGGAGGATGAAGAAGGAGAATGCAGAAGGGAAGATGGTGGTGATGCGACGTCTGCTACAGCAAGGGAAGTCTCCTGATGGGCCACGGCTACCTCGCGGACTGAAGTCACCTGGAGGAAGAGCTGATGCGCCCAAGGGAGAAGCTGCAGAGTGGCTAAAAAGGGCTCGAGGACAACGTCATTGTACCGTGTGAAGATGTCAGTATACTCAAGACGAACTCCAAGCATCATCGTCTGGAGCGCCCACAGCTGTGTGCCTCCTCAGGTCCCAAGGCGCGTGTAGATGCGCATGGCGCGTCGCCAGTAATCAGTTGTAGGCTCTGCAGGCTTCTGACGGAGAGAGTGGAAGGCACGAATGTGTGCTGCACGGGTGGCGTGCGTCCCTGCGGCCAACAGGGATAAGGCCAGATCCCAACCTCTGCGTGGATCGGCGCCGGTGCCTGTGCCGGGCTCACCAAGAAAGGGGCAGAAATCGACGACGGTCTCGCGTGGCATGGTATAGAGGAGTCCGCGCATCGCCCTGGCTGTTGTCAGCTCTTGTGCTAGGTCCGTAGGCTGATACGGGCTGTGGTAGTAGGGCCACAGGCCCTCTGAAGTAGCTCAAACCTGAAAGAGGATCTCCCAGCAATCGAAGCCATCCTCAGTGATGTACCGTGGAGGTGGTGTCTCAAAGTCCTTGGGTTGCCGCTCCGTGGGGAGAGCAACCGCAGGCCGAGGGGGACAAGAGACGGGAAAGACTCTGGGAAAGGGATAGTCACCGGGATAGTCGGGTGACGATCGCACCGTAGGAATCCGAGGAAATCTGGTGCCCGTCTGCAGCTGACGGAGACGCTCCTGAAGAACTAGAATCTCATGATCCGGGGAGTCGTCTGTCATGCCTGGCATGAATGGATCATCATCCAGGAGGTCAGAAGGTGATGGGTCAGGTCGAGCTCCTGTAACGGGTGCCTGAGCCGACTACTGTGTAGAGACCGCGACGCCGGTAGCTCTCTCGGAAACCTGCCGTGGGATTGTGGACTGGCCATGCAGAAGCTCGTCAACGTACGGATGGCATCAGTCTGCTCCCGCTGTAGGCGACGCATCTCAACCTGCTGGCTCCGCAGGTCCTCAATGGCCTGCGAGCGTGGGCTCAGGACCCTAGAAGAGGAGGAGGGATCACCTGTCGCCTTCCCCTTGTTGTCCGACGAGTCCATGTCGCCTCTCAGTATGGGTCGACAGGTCAGGTTTGTTGGATTTCAAAAGTGTCAGCGTTTCACGAGGAATTGAAATGTTGGAAATTTTTTACTGTCCGGCCAAAAATTTGGCTATGGTGCTGATGTTAGCAGGTGGTTGCTGACGTCAGCACGACCTGATGATGTCAGCAAGCAAAAATGCTGACGTCGGCTCGACTCCTCCTTTTCCCCTTTTTTTTCCTCTCGCGGTTCTGTGCGAGCGTGCAGCCTCTTCGCGACGGCTACGCAGAAGCTGCGCGAAGGTTGCGCAGCAGCTTCCGCTCAGCTGCTACTATAGCTGTGCTGTCAGCTGCAGCAGCAGCTGCATGGCTGCGTGCGCAGTAGTGGCAGCAGCGGGTGCGCAATGCCGTTGTTGCGCGCTGCGGCTGCTGCTCGCTGCCACCGCCGCTCGCTACCGCCGCTGCTCGCTGCTGCTACAGCTGCTGTTACGCTGCTGTTGCTGTAGTTGTTGCTGATCTGTTGCTACCGCCGCGGCTGCCGCTCCTGTTACTACGCTTCTGTTGCTGCCGCCACTGCTGCGCCGCTGCTGCCGCCTTTGCTGTCGCCGCTGCCGTCGCTTGCAGCTGTTGTCGCGGCCGCTGCTGCGGCTGCGGACGACGGCTGCACTCGCTACAACCGCCACGCGCTGATGTAGCTGCTGCTACGGCGCTGCTGCTGCCGCTGCTGCTATGCTACTGCTAGCACGGTGGCAACGCCGCTGCTACGGTCTCACGTGATGGGTGTGGGCTGCGTTGACGGCGACCGGCTGTCTTCGACAGGCTCCAGTGGATCTGCTGCAACGGTGACTCTCACTGCTGCTGCTCTGCTGCGTCTCTGCTGCGCAGCTCAGTGAGAACTGTCTCACTGCTCTGATACCATGAAAAGATGCAAGGAAGCTTCCTGGCAACACTCCCGTTGACCACGCGTTAGTGCCTGATTAGACGGTGACGACAGTCACTAGTCATGCACGCAACGGCAAGAGTTTGGCTATGGGACACAAGGCAAAGTGTCTGAATGCTTCAATAGCATTTGCAGAGAGAGTTAGCAAATGAAAAGTCCATGGCCTAAATACCTGCCGCGGCGCACAGCGGGTGTCGCACGCGACGGTCCAAGAGTTATCCTAAAACCGGCCCAAAACCACTGTTTTGGCATAACCCTGCGCACACATGTCAGAATGCCACACCGTCTGAACCTAGACGTGTAGGATCACAAGACGGACGCTACGACTGGTCACATGCATGCATCCATAATCAAACGGTGAACACACAATGCAAAAACATGCAAATTGGGCTCATGGCCAGTCCGCCGAAAAGACTCCTGCAGCATGTAGAAAAACAGCAGGGAGTCCCGGCAGTGTCCGGGGCTCTGGAACGGTAGTCGGCCAGCTCCAAGCTGGTAGTCCGCCGCCCGTCGTCCCTCTGATGTTACCCGGGCCCGCCTCAGGGATCTGTACGAGTATGGACATGACCGAGTGGTCACAGTAGACTGTACAAGAACGTCACAAAATCACAACATATTCGATCCCCACATCATTGATTGGTTGAATAAACTGCCGACCACATACAACTTGGCTTGCATACAACTCTACCATTTCCATCGTAACAGGAAAAATTCCTTTGGAAGTGGTGTATGGTAAACTTCGCGTAACTACGTAACATGTAGGGTTTTATGGTTGTGCAGGTTCCGCCTGCGCAAACATTTAAAACCTTAAATCCGCGAATGGGGCCTTGCAAGTCCCCCCCAAAAAAAGCAAAATCCTCATGGATCGATCTCGATTCTCGCGACGAAGGGGGTGACACATCACCCCCTCGCTTTGCTCGATCTTGGACTTGCATGGCTGATCGAGCATGGCCATGCAATGGGTATGGCGTATTTTTGCTTTCAAATTTTTGGATATAGCTTAGTTTGTATCAAATCACGGTTATCTCAGACTCTTGTTGACGCTTGCGCAGATATATCAGCCTCATCGACGTGAAATACTTTCCATCCCCTATCTATAGAAATAGGGTGGACTCATTCGAGCATGAGCCCCCGCTGGCTCAGTTGGTAGCCCGAGGGACGAAAATAAACTCTTATCAGGTAGCCGAGTATGAACTGAGTGTGCGCCTTGAGACGATTTGCGAATATGTCAATGATACTGTCTTCATTAGAAGAATTTGAGGGGTGCGTCCAAGTGCCTTCGCTGCATTTTGTTTTCTTGTTATCCTTTCACTTTCTCAGCTCTTTCGGCATTATTTGCTGTTCTCCGACCCGTCGTCTTCAGCTCTTAGTTCTGAGCTTCATTTCTGTCGCGAGTATCAATGTCTTGTCTCTTGCGCGTATTTTCACCCTGGACCACCTATTAAAACCATATTGTATCTTGCGCCGGCAGTGGCCGTTCACATGAGCTGGTTGTTGTCTCCCACCGACGGAAGTCTGTCTCGGCTGGCCAGTTTATGGCTTTTCTGGCTTCTCTCCCTTTCTCCCCCTCTCTCTCTCTCTCCCTCTCTCTCTCTCTCTCTTCCTATCTCTCTCTCTCTCTCTCTCATTTGTTCACATGAGTTTATGATAATTGATGGAAATGCTCCCCTCTCTCTAAGACAACCCTGGTATCACCGCCGCCATTGCCAACTTGGCGAATCTGTCCGCACGTGAAGACCGCACCGAAAGCGCCAGCGGTTGGGCTTCCGTTCTTATGTTCAGTCGTTGGCCTCTTTACAACAGTGAAGAGTTCCAAAAGTTGCACAAAAGACACGTTTGTGAGTTTCGGTCTTGTCATTATCGAAAGAAATGTTTCTCAATTGCCTCTTTTGATGGAAGATTTCAAAATATGCAGTGAATGGCTAATGTCAGACCTTGAGAAGGAGCTCGTATCGATGGTTTTCATGCTGTATGTGCAGCAGTGGTTCACTGCTCGTTAACAGTTGAACTCAATGAATCGAAACAATCTCGTGCGGTACATCGCTCCTGCCCTTTCTCAGTCGTTCGATGCGTCATGCGGCGTGACAGCCGTGTTCCAATTTCTGAAAATCAAGGCCACCACAGCTGAGTTTCACCAGACACGTCGTTTACGACATGTTAACGTTTCTCACTTTCTATGGCTGCACACGCCGTTTTCGAGTGGCGAGTCGCGAGCGAACATGAAAGTCTTTTCATGACGGCCAAGAAAGTTTGGCTTGTAGTGACGTGCGTCAGCTTCTTGACCTCCACTCGAAAGATGAAGGCGGAAGCGTGATCGTTCTCGCGAAGCACGGAATGGGCCATCTGCGTCAGGGCCCACCCAGCGAAGCGGAGCGGGCTCTTGGCGAAGACATTGTCGAGACCACCCGTCGCAAGTCTGAAGGATAGGCGCTAGCATAGTGCCGGGTTGAAGTTCGAACGCACGCATGCACCAGCAAGCTTTCTGTATCAGTACTACCGTCTTCCTGGATGCACCCGGGTAAGCAGATTTCAGCAAGCGGATGCTGCTCACGCAATCCTGCAGAGCTTCCGTCATCGGACACGGCCGGAGGTGCTATCCGCTGCAGTCGGCAGTCGCCAAAGCAGCAATGTTCCGCGCCGTTGCCGTCACCGAGCCAGCAGCAGCAGCGCTGGCCCGCACCTCGCCCTCTCCCTCGCCGACGTCGCTCTTGAACCATCCGAAGCAGCAGCAGGAGCAGCATCACCAGCAGCATAGCGTTAAGGGCGCGAAGCACCTACCGTCGAAGCGCGTTCCCCTTCGCTCAAGTCCAGGAGCACGCCTTCCCTCCTGCTGCAGTTGCTCCCCTCTTCCTTCGACTCTTCTTTCCCACCTTCACATCTGTGAACGGCGGCAGCGACTTCCAGTCACTCCCCGGCTGGTTTCCACGAAGGTTCTCGCCATGCACGCCGCCGAGCCGCAGGAGGAGGAAGAGCAAGAGGACGCCAATGCGATGGTGGTTGTGTCTTTCTACAAGTTCAGCGACTTGTCCGAACGGTGCCAGCAGCTGCGGGAGCAGCTCATCGCGCTCTGCAAAGCCAAGGTCCGCCCCCTCTGCCCCCCCTCACCCTCCCCCCTCCCTCTCCTCCCCTCCCAGTGCTGCCGAGCTTTTCTTTCCTCATCCCTATGTGGCTTAGGAGGGTGCTGCGGCAGAAATACCGATTGCACCACCAGGAGTGGCAATAGTAGCAGCATTGGCAACAGTACAGAAACCTGCATCAACATACGAAGCAGCGGTAGCAGCGAACAAAGAAGCTGCAGCAGATGTTGCTGGGGCAGGAGCAACAGCAGCAGCATCAGCAGCAGCAATAGCACCAATAGCTGCAACTGTCGCAGCAGCAACAGAAGCAGCAGCAGGAGCATTAGCAGCGGCGGCGGCGGCAAAAACAGCAGCAGCAGAAGCAGAAGCAGTAGCAGCATCAGAAGCAGCAGCAGTAGCAGTAGCACCAGCAGTATCAGCAGTGGCAACAACAGCAGCAACAGCAGCAGCAGCAGCAGCAGCAGCAGCAGCAGCAAAAGTAGTGGCAGCAGTAGCAGCGAAAGTGGTGGCAGCCTCAGCAGCAGTAGTAGCAGCAGCACCAGCAGCACAAGCAGCACCAGCAGCAGCAGCAGCAGCAGCAGCAGCAGCAGCAGCAGCAGCAGCACCAAGAGCAGCAACAGCAGGAGTAGCAACACCAGCACCAGTACCAGCAGCAGCAGCACCAGCACTAGTAGCAGCACCACC
>SZWC01008194.1:51119-69856 GCA_023375785.1 Penium margaritaceum
TGAGGGTGTCTGGCCGTACTACCACAGCCAGTACCAGACCCGCGACACTCACCAGGCCCAGACAGCAGCGAGAGCGATGCGGGGTCTCCTCTACGCCATGCCACGGGAGACTGTGATCGACTTCCGTCCTTTCCTCGGTCAGACCGGGACCGGGATTGGAGCGGATCCGCGTCAGGGCTGGGAGCTGGCCCTGACACTTCTCGCTGCGGAGACCCATGCCACGAGGGCGGCCCGACTACGTGAAATTCACTCCCTCCACCAGGGCCCCACAGAGCCCGCAGCTGACTACTGGAAGCGTGCGATGCGCCTTTACACGCGCCTTGGGACCGGTGGCGGGACGCAGTTGTGGGTGCTCGACACCATCATGATGGGAGCGCATTTAGACCACGTAAAGCTCTTTATGGGCTTCGATCGTGTGGCTCTCTCTGAGCTGTCAGAGTCACTACAGCTGCTTCCTTGGGCCCATCGCTACTTCATCTAGGCCACATCGGCTCATGAGGCTTCCGTCGCTCATCAGCAGAGTCCACTGGTTGCAGCAGTGACTGCGACGCCTCCTACGCCTCTGTCCCTGCTCACCAGTCCCACCTCAACCGCCTCCTCCTCCTCCTCCTCTACTCCGAGCGGCCATACTCAGGGCGTTGGAGCGCCCGCACAGGGAAAGAAGGGGATGAAGGGACGCAAAAAGGGACAGCAGCAGCAGCAACAACAGCTGGGGAGTAGTGGCAGTGGACGTTCTGTCCACTGCTACAATTGTGGAGGCGCTCACCGTTACACAGAGTGTGAGCAGCCACTTAACTGGACTCGGATCATGCGCGACCTCCAGGCGGCGCATGCACTGCGGACTTCCTTGAGTGACACACGGACTGGGCGTGCCGCGACCACGAGTGTTGCAGACGCACCCGTTTCATCAGGCGGCAGCAGTGAGGTGGACCCTGGGGATCGCACGATCGCAGAGCTTCGTCAGCTGCTGGCGCTTCGTACTCAGGGAGGTGCGAGTGTGTTGTCACAGCCGAGTGGTCCCGACACAACTTGTCTTATTGTGTCTGTTGCTTGCGATGATGCTTGTGGTGGAGCTATGGTGGCTTGCGATGAGGATGGAACTGACAGTATGGACTGGCTTGCCGAGTCACAGATCCGTGTTGTCCGTCGTTGTTCCGAGTCCTCTGCTGAGCGCCCAGCAGAGGCAGAGTGTTCTGTGGCACGTTGCTCAGTGTCGACGACAAGTCGTGAGTCAAGTGGCATTGGATTATTGACTCTGGGGCCACTCATCACATGACCTGTTGTCGTAATGACTTCGTTGTGCTGGGTCCCGTTGCGTCTGTTCGGTCTGTTCGCACAGGGTCTGGTCAGTCTTTGCCTGTGTAGGGAGTTGGGGTTGTGCGGTTTGATGGTCCGTCTGGCCCCTTGTACATTTCTGGTGTGCTCTTTGTCCCTGCTCTTTAGCTCAGCCTGCTCTCTGTTGCTGCATGCACCAGGATGGGCCTCACTGTTGAGCACTCTGCTGACTTTGTCACAGTGATTGCTCTTGACACACGTGCCGTTGTGCTTCGTGCCTCTGTTGTTGATGACCTGTATCGTGTGTCTCATTGCACTCCCTCTGCTTCTCCTTCCCCTCCCCCTTATGCGCGAGTGTTTGTCACCGGTGTTCTCTCCCCGGAACACCAGCACTTGTTACACCGTCGCCTCTGCCATGTGAGCTCATACACCGTGTCCAAGCTCATTCGTACTCAGCCCGCCCTCGGTCTCGACGCAGCTTCTTTTGAGAAGCCGCCCAAGACCGACCATCTTTTTTGCGCCCACAGTGAGATGCATCGCTGCTCTTACCCTGACTCCTCCTCCCGGGCACTGCGCCCACTTGAGTTGGTTCACTCGGACCTTCTTGGCCCTCTCCCAGTCGAGTCTCTCTCTGATCGGGGTCGATACATTCTCACCCTGACTGATGACTTCACGCGGATGCGGTGGGTCTACAGCCTGTGCCACAAGAGCGATGCCGCATTGGCAGTCCGCCTGTGGCTTGTGATGGCTGAGCGTCAGTCTCATCACACTCTGCACACATTCCGTTCAGATCGTGGTGGCGAGTTCTTGGGCGAGATGGATGCCGACTTTGCCGAGCACGGTATCTTTCACCAGCTCCCCGCCCTTGCTACACCATAGCATAACGGTGTGTCTCAGCGTTGGAACCGCACCATGGAGGATGCGGTTTGCGCTATGCGATCTGAGTGCGGTCTACCGGAGTCCTTTGCCTTTGAGGGCTTCTCTTACATGACGTGGGTCTGGAACCGCTTCCCGCATGGTCCGCTTCCAGACCATGTCACGTCGTATGAGTTGTGGTTTGGCCATCGCGCTGATCTCCGTCTCGCTCGCATTTGGGGGTCTCTCGCTTGTGTCTGGTACACCGAGGACCAGCAGGGTTCTAAGGTCTTACCTCGGGGACGCATGTGCGCCTTCCTCGGTATCTCTCCCCTGTCAAAGGCCTGACGGTTTTGGGACCCTGCTCGGCATCGCATTGTCGAGTCTCGAGATGCTCTCTTCTTTGAGACTCTCACCTACCGCGACTTGTCCAGCATTCAATCTCTGGCCGCCGACCACGTTCCTACCTGTGTGGCTTTCCCGCGGATGGGGGAGACTAGTCCTGCGGATGGGTCCGGCCGGGCTTCCTCACCTGCTGACCGGTCTCCGGCTGCTGACGATCCGGCCATCGTGGCTGTGGGTCCAGTAGCCTCATCCGTATCGTCCGACACACCCGATCTTGTGCCACTTCCTTGTTCCATACCGGATCGCGTGCAGGCTCCAGTTCCCTCTGACACACCTGATCCCGTACGAGCGTCAGTTCCCTCTGGCACACCTGACCCTGTGTTGGTGTCAGACCATTCTGGCACACCCGATCCCGTACTGGTGCCAGTGCCGGTCCCCTGTGGTACACCTGACCCCTTACCAGTGTCAGTCCCCTCCGTCACACCCACTCCCGTGCATGCACCCATGCCTCCTATGACTTTGGCACAACATCCTTCTCCACAGCCTGAGGCGAGCGCTTCGTCGAGGTACTCCTGCGAGCCTGGCGGTCGCCTGCAACCATTGCCCTCTAGAGCTCAGCAGACTGCTGACCCTGTGCCGAGATGACCGACTCGTAGTGTTCAGAGTGGTGAGCTCGGCACGAAGGCCCTTGGCCTGAGTGTCCAGGCAGACTACACCGAGATTCACCCAGCATGTCATGTCGGCCACAAGTTGGTCTCTCAAGAGTTCTTCGTCGCTTGCGATACCGCAGCCAACCTTGTCACAGTCAGACCGAGTCCGGCGGCGAGTGTCTTAGCCACCTGGAGCGCTCCCTCGACGATGCCTGTTCCAAGCACGTTGAAGGAGGCACTCTCAGCTCACCATAGAGACCTGTGGCGTGCTGCTTGTGAAGATAAGCTGAGAGCCATCTGTGAGCACGGTGTCTATGAGCTTGTCGAACCCCCGCCTAGGCGGAGGGCTGTATAGGCCAAGTGGGTCTTTCGTAAGAAAGTGAAGCCTGATGGCATACTGGATCGCTACAAGGCTCGTTTGACGGCCAAGGGGTTCTTGCAGGTTGAGGGAGTGGATTTCACTGACACCTTTGCACCGGTTGGCCGCATGACCATGACTCGCGCTCTTTTCGGGGTTGTTGCTCACCACGACTGGGAGCTGCACCAGATGGACGTGAACAACGCGTTCCTCCATGGCACCTTAGAGGAGGAGATCTACATGGTCCAGCCACCTGGGTTCGAGGTTGGTGACAAGGTCTGGCGCTTGCGCAAGCCCTTGTACGGGCTGAAACAGTCACCCAGGTGCTGGAACTTGGAGATCACTGGTACACTGACACGTGCCGGTTACGTACAGAGTGACGCTAACCCGTCCCTCTTTCTCAGACGGACAGCTGACAGCTTCAGTGCCATCCTGGTCTACGTGGACGACCTCCTGATTGCATCTCCTTCTATGGAGGCCATGAAGGAGGCCAAGGCAGCTCTCCAGGCTGCCTACAGGATGAAGAACCTTTGTCCTACAGCTGTGTTTCTCGGGATGGCGATCGTGCGTGATCGCCAGTGACGGACACTCTTGTTACACCAGGCATGTTACGCCCATGTTGTGGGGGAGCGGTTTGCTGACCTCTTGGGTGCAGTTCCTACAGCCTCCACCCCCATCACACCTGACGGGCAGGATGATCTGAAGGTAGATGATCCCGCAGACCTGGGGGAGACAGTGGACGTGACCCTGTACTTGCGCTTGATCGGCTCCTTGATGTACTTGGCCACTACCACACGACCCGACATTACCTTTGCCGTCATCCTCCTTACACAGTTTTCATTGTGTCCTCGGGCGAGAGCCCTTCATGCTGCTGTGCGAGTGGTGCGGTACGTGGTATCCACACCGTACCTTGGACTCTACTTTCGACGGCAGTGTTCGGTAGTAGTCGACGGCTACACAGACAGCGACTGGGCGTGGAGTCTTGATGGGCACAGTCGGACAGGCTATGTATTCCTGCTTGGTGGCACCGTTGTGTTGTGGCACAGTGGCAAGGAGGGTTGTATCGCACGTAGCTCATCAGAGGCTGAGTATGTTGCTCTGGGGGCTGGGGCTGCTGAGGCGGTGTGGCTGCAGCTTCTGTTTCGTGAGTTGCGTCAGTCTGTGCCCTGCATTGTTCTACGCTGTGACAACCAGAGTGCTCTTGCCATCGCAGACAACTCTGGTGTGTTTCATGCACCCACAAAGCACATTGCTGTTGAGCATCAATTTGTGCGTGATCTTATGGAGCGACTGGTGATCTCTGTCATCTGGGTCGGCATGGACACGCAACGGGCTGACTTCTTGACCAAGGCGCTTGCGCGTGGAAAGTTCATGGTGGCCATTCGTTCTGTCGGGCTACGCCCCTTGCCTGAGAGTGGCTGAGAGTGGGGTGTGTGAGCATGGACTGTTGTACATCTAGTTGTGCACCTGTGTTAGTTCTGCACGCGTATGGACATGCGTACCATCGGGTCATGGGGGAGTGTTGTGATGTGAGCTGTTTCCGTCCGTTTGTACAGCTTACTGTGATCATTCGGTCGTGTCCATGCTTGTGCAGATCCCTGATGCGGACCGAGCTGGCGCCGGAGCACTGATGGTTGGTGGATTCACCNTCATCTGGGTCGGCATGGACACGCAACGGGCTGACTTCTTGACCAAGGCGCTTGCGCGTGGAAAGTTCATGGTGGCCATTCGTTCTGTCGGGCTACGCCCCTTGCCTGAGAGTGGCTGAGAGTGGGGTGTGTGAGCATGGACTGTTGTACATCTAGTTGTGCACCTGTGTTAGTTCTGCACGCGTATGGACATGCGTACCATCGGGTCATGGGGGAGTGTTGTGATGTGAGCTGTTTCCGTCCGTTTGTACAGCTTACTATGACCACTTGGCCGTGTCCATGCTCGTGCAGATCCGTGATGCGGATCCAGCTGGCACCGGAGCATTGATGGTTGGTGGATTCACCCGCCAGCAATCACCAGGCAGCAGCCATGACGTCCCGGGTGCTTGCTGGGGTACTCTGCAGTTTTTTTGCAGACGCTAGAGTTTTCTCGGTGGACAGGCTCTTGAGGCTGATTTGCATGTTTTGCATTGTCCTTCAACAGATTGATGCCGGACTTGTGTGTGTGACCAGTCGTAGCGTCGGGCTCAAGATTTTGCACGTCTAGGTTCAGGCGGCGCATCATTCTGACATGTGTGCATAGAGTTACAGCCAAAACAGTGGTTTGGGCTGGTTTTAGGACAGCTCTTGGACCGCCGCATGCGACACCCGCTGTGCGCCGCGGCAGGTGTTTATGCCATGGACATTTCATTTGTTATCTCTCTCTGCAAATGCTTATGAAGTATTCAGACACTTTGCCTTGTGTCCCCTAGCCAAACCCTTGCCGTTACGTGTGCGACTCATGACTGTCGTCACCGTCTAATTAGGCACTGACGCCTGGTCGACGAGAGTGTGGCTGGGAAGCTTCTATGCATCTTCTCAGAGCCACCACTTGTCGGTGCTCCGGCGCCAGCTGCGTCTGCATCAAGGATAGGCTGTAGAAAAATTGCAAAAGGTGCAAGACAGCATCCACGATGCTTGGACAGTTGTCAGTCAACTTCGAGTGGGTAGTCCACCACCTGCGGACGCACCGGTGTCTTCGGGGTCCACATCCGGGACCACGACGTCGCGCTCTCCTGTACCGCTGCTCTCCTTGCCGTCGCTAGTGAAGGGTGGAAGCCACACACACCAACACTCCCCCTGGCTGACACAACTTTGAACACGACGATGTCTGAGCGAAGGCAAGAGATGATGGCTCAGGCAATCAATCATAGCGAGCACTGATCAAGCATACCACAGCACAGGGTCTCCTCGTGACAATGGTGCATCCCACCAAATGCCCGGGTCTAGACCATGCACGAAGTCAATCACACACCTATGTGTCAAACATCATGCAAGAGAGACAGAGAAACAAGGTCTCCTATTGACCCCGGAAAATGTCTCTGGGTGTCTGGATCTCGACCACATCATGCATGGATCATACATAACACATTTAGGCAATGGGTCTCCACGTCACACCGGTAGAACTCAACAGGTGCGCGTGTCTCGACCAGCATAACTTTGCATGGATCATACATAACACATGGAGGCAATGGGTCTCCACATCACACTGGTAGAACTCTCCAGGTACGCGGGTCTCGACCAGCATAACCCCAACTATAGCATCGTGCCACACCCGAAGTAACCTCGCGGTCCTCAAAGGGGTGTTAGGCCAAAGCCCACACACCAACACTCCCCCTGGGCTGCAGAGGCTGATAGTACGAGCAAAGATGATGGCTGCCTACAACACAATCCGTGAGGAGGGAGCACGACTCCCCCATGGCCACATACCCCCGCACAGCAATAGCAAGGGTGAAGACGATGCTGGTGGGATGTGCTCGCACAGAGCCTCACCCGAGAGCGACGTTGTTGCTGTCGTCGTCGTCGCCGTCATCATCGTTGCTGTCGTTGTCGTCGCTGCTGTCGTCATCTGCTGATGTGACTGGTGCAACACTAAGGGCCTCTTCCAAAAGAATCGCCTGCTGTATGGCCTCCAACTGCTGAGCTGCATATCGCCTCACGGCCTCCACAGCGTCGAGGCGCTTGTGGAGCTCCACAAGCTGTGACGCGGCAGCCGACCGGCTGGCTGCATCAGCGGCATGTAGATGGTCAGTTACGGAATAAACCTGACGGTGGACCTCGATAGTGTGCGCGTTAGCACAAGCCAGAGCCTCCTATAGCCTCGCGGTCTCACCCCGTAGTGGAGTGGAGCTGCGCCTGCTCGTAGCACAAGTCGACGTCCTCTATGTCAGTCGCCGACTCAAGTAATGCCGAGTCACAAGGTGCTGGTAGAGCACGAGCACAAGACAATGAGTCGCCATGTAAGTCATTTGGGGCTGTAGGAACGTCTGCTACGAAGGCACCTGTTGCTCGGGACACACTTGTCGCTCGGTCGTCAGCTGCTGGCCGGACGTCGGCATGTGTAGGTACAGCAGCATCCGCGGCGACGTCGTGGTCGTCGAAGGTGCGTTCAGTGTTGTGGTGCTCCTCGTGACCCTTGGTGCGCAACCCATCATCCACCTACCGCTGGAGGTCCGCCTCTCCCAGACGTGCATCCTGTAAAGACCACTCAGCTGCCTGAAGACGCCTGTATACATCCTCCACACACTCCTCAACAGCCCGTCGTGCTGGAACATCCACGGTGTAACAGCGGTTGTTGGCCTCCCGGAGCTTGACCATGAGACTCTGCACGTGCGCCTCTACTCAAGCTACCACTACCTCTTGCTCATCAACCGCGGAGCGTAGGCGCTCGGGTACAAGAACTGTAGCTCGAACGAGAGTAGTTGTGTCCTCGGCTGGAATCGTCGTGGTGTCAGCAACACTGGTCAGGGCAGCGAGGTGTCTGAGGTCCGCAACTCGCTCTGCATCCTCCATGTTGTACACACGGATGTGTGCTCTCACCAAGGGGCCATCTCGTGCTCGTGCCGCGACTAGTGCAAGAACGCAGTGCATTGGGCCTCTACGTCTCCCTCCGGCCCTGCGTCCGACCACTCCACGACGGACGACTGATCCTCATAAAGGAAGTCTACCTCATCCTGGTGGTCCATCACCTGCTCCTACTGCCCAGTACTATCTGTCTGAACCACCTGGGCGTCTGTTGGGGACCAAGTATCAGCATCTCTATCACTTGCTCCTACTACTGCTCCTGGGACCATGATAACTGTCTCCACACCAACTAACACGAGAGCGCGCACACCGTGAGACGCAACTCCTGCATCGGCCGTTGTCATGTCATCCTCCAGGATATCAACGAACACCATTTCCATCCCCGACTCAAACTCAGCCTCGGACCAATCCTCCTCCGACGAAGAGTCTCCATCGAGGCAAACGTCTCCCCCCGCCAAACTCTCCGCTAGCTGAGTGTGCTGTGTAGCTTCATCTGCCTCAATCATCCTGCGCTGTAGAGCAGTCACATCACCAATGCCGTGCTCCAACGTGGTTGTCAGCGGACAAACCTTCCCCCCCACGACTCACACCTCGGCAGGAGCTGAGGGGACTCGGTAGACCAACCCGTGGACAGGAGATGAGGGGGTCTCATCACCTGAGACTCCTCCCACAGCCGCGTCTGATGGTGCTACCTGTGCACGCCGTGGAAGACGAGCAGCTCGCCGCCACGCACGAGGAGTGCAAGAACGAGCAGTGCGGCGAGGGGCTCAGGGTCCGGCCATCGGTATGATGCCGACTGCCTCCAAGACGGAGCGGAGGGTGACGGATGTAGACGAGAGATCCAGTATGCCAATATTGTTGGAGGAAGGGATGTAGGATCGGGAGGAAGATGAGGATGAAGTGGGAGGTGACACCTGCGGTGGGGTGGTAGCTCGCTCGGAAGTCACGTGGTCAAGGAGCTCCTGGACCATGCGCCTAAGGTTCCGGACCTCCATGTGTAGGGCAACCATATCACCACGCAGAAGCGCTATGGCATCACTTGGTGACGTATCCACTGAAGGAGGAGGTGGGAAGGATCGCACCCGAGGGGGATGCCACCCAAGAGGACGCTGTCGGCATTGTCGCCAGCCATGCTGCCTATCTCGACAGTAATAGCATGAAGACCCTAAGGACAAGTGGGACTCGTGCCACCGCTGCATCAACCACTGTGCCTGTGGCGGCTGCCACGGCTGAAGCTCAAGCGCAGACCATGGTCGATGGCAACGCCCAAGGCCACACGGCATAGCTCATGTTGAGAGCTAAGCGTTGGTGATAGTCCTACACACTTGACCCTAGTGGTGCAAAGCACCACGTGGAGGGATACAAATGCTGCAACGTCTCTCGGACGGGCTGGAAAGTTGTCCAACACAACGACAACCTCTGTGGTAGTGTGTTGCTAAAATGTTGCATCGGGTGGCGATGGTGCAACTATCACAACGTGCGACCTCAAGTCGCCTTCGGTGCCGCTAATGTTGCACCGGTTGCCGTCGTCAACGGACGGCTATGGCCTCAAGCCACCATTGCCGTTGCTGCTACTGTCGCAACTCTTGCGACGGCTGCTGCTATAGTGGTTCCCGTCGTCAACTGACGGTAGTGGCCTCAAGCCATAATTAAATGGCAAATAAACAAAGGAAACATGAAAACTCCTTTTTTTTGGCATCACCTCCTCGGCAAGCAACCTCGTGCTGCTTGCCCGAATCGCGAAGTTGCGACACAGCTTCGCGGGGTAAGCAAGCAGTAGCAGTGGCTGCTCCTACTGCGGCTACCACTACTGCGTGGGTTGCTGATGATTTTTTTTAATCCGCGTGAGCAGCTACGGCCGCAAGCTGCAGCTGCTCGCCGGCGCCGCCGCTGCTACTGCTGGTGCTGTCGCTGTGCCTGCTGCACGCTACTCTTCCTGCTGCTGCAATTGCTTACGGCTGCTCATGCTGCTGTTGCTCACTATCGCCTACTGCCTGTTGTCGTTGCTATTGCAGCTGCTTGCCGCCGCCACTATTGCTACAACTGCTTGCCGCCGTCGTTGCTCATGCGGCTGCTCGCCATTGCTACTGCTGCGCTGACGCCTTCAGTAGCAGCTGTGCAGTTCCTTGTGCAGTTGTGGCAGCGGCTATAAGTTGCTACTGTGCTACATCACAGCTGTGTGCTATTGTTGTTACTGCTATGCGCTGTGGTTGCTGCGCATTGCTGCCGTCAAGCGATGCTACTGCGTTACTGCTCTGCTCCGCTGCTGCTCTTGCTTCTACTGCTGCAGCTCAATGCTGTTGCTGCCCGTCACCGCGTGCTGTTGCTGCGAAGCGCTCCTGCGTGCTGCTCCTCCTACGTGCTGCTACTACTAGCTGCTCCTAGCGGTTGCTAGCTGTTGCTAGCGGCTGCTGATGCCGCCGCTGCTCGAAGCTACTGCTGCCGCTATTGCGAGGTCCTGTGGCCGCTACCGCTGCTCTTTACGGCCACCGGAAGCTGCTTCTCCTTCCTCTTTTTGTGTGTGTGTGTGTGTAGACCGATAGCCTGTCACGGCTGCTACTTGCACCCAGTGCTATTGCTACGACCGTGGTTTCCTGCAGCTGCCGCCACAGTCTCCGCTGCAACGTAGTTGTGGTGGGTCCTTCCAGGATTCTGCTGTTGTTACTACTATGGGTGGCTGCCGCTGCTACCACTTATTGCTGCTGTTGCTGTTGCTACTGTTGTTGCTCTTGCGTCTCTGCTACACAGCACAACGAGCTGTGGCTCGTTTGCTCTGATACCATAAGAATGTTCCTAGAACCTTCCTAACCACTCGCCGCAACACTAGGCGTCAGCGTTAGGTCAGCGTGTGACAATAGTCACAAGTCAGAGACAAAACTGCAAGGGTCTGGGTAGGGACACGTACAGAGTGTCAAGAAGCTCAAAATGAATATAGTTGGAGAGAGAGATAACGAATGAAAAGTCCACATCATGAATACTTGCCGCGGCCCACGACAGGTGTCGCATGCGGCAGTGCAAGGTCTGTCCTAAAACCGGCCCTAAAACACTGTTTTGGCCGTAACTCTGCGCAGACAAATCAGAACGCTACGCCATCTGAACATAGAGATGCAAAATCTCAAGCCGGTTGCTATGAGTGGTCACGCACATAAGTCCGGCACCAATCGGTGGACAGAAAATACAAAACATGCAAATCGGGCTCAAGAGCCAGTCCACCAAGAAAACTCTAGCGTCTGTAGAAAAACCGCAAGGTACCCCGACAAGCACCCAGGGCGTCGTGGCAGCTCTCTGGCAGCTGCTGGTGGATGGAGCCACCACTCGTCGGTGCTCCGGCGCCAGTTGCGTCTGCATCAAGGATAGGCTGCAGAAAAACTATAGGAGGTCCAAGACAGTATCCACGACGCTTGGACAGTCGTCGGTCAGCTCCGAGTGGGTAGTCCACCACCTGCCGACGCACCGGTGTCTCCGAGGTCCGCATTGGGGACCACGTCGTTGCGCTCTCTTGTACCATTGCTCTCCTTGCCGTCGCTCTTGACGGGTGGAAGCCACACACACCAACAGCGACGGGTATGACACCCGTCACTTGTCTCGAGCACCCACGAACTCAAGTATGCGTCATTCTTGCTTTCATACCTCAATATCGTATTACCGGAATGAACATTAAGTTCTTTGTGAAGGTATGTTGTAGCTGGGATACGGAAAAACGATAGGGGCCGACTTTTGGACCGTTCTTGAGTAACATCACAGTGTTCACACCCACTAAAGTTTGAAACAAGCTTGTTATGTCATGTCCTTGTGCGTGGGAATCCCGACTAGGACTTGCATTCAAGTGACCAGTTTTGCTCGCTCAAAGTCGAGCAAGACAATCGGCAGTCACCCTCGCGTGGATGTTATCTAGAGCCACGCAAAATTTGCGCTTGAGCCTGACACTTGTACGGGCTCCTTGGTTGTTTAAACAAAAATCCGAAAGAAGCATCGGTGTAGAAAGAGTCTCTACGTAACCTGGTCATGAATTAATACTTACAACACCACCCATAAAATGGTCCACGGGGGTTTTTCGCCAAGAAAACTCTAGAGAGAACGTGAGGACGTGGATAAGTGGCGAGGCTGATGGTGTAAAAGTAGTCGTCCAGTGTCCCGGCATCGTAGCGATTGAGCAACACAAGTCAAAGGGTCGTCGTGACTGACACATCAACACTCCCCCATGACATGCAAAGCCACTCACTTCAAACGAGCATGGATCATATGACGACGACAATGACAAAGGGCACGAGATGGATCCACACAAGAACAATGGAGGAGGTGAGGACGCAGTGATAGTGGTGCACTGGCCACCAAAGGACAGAAGCATGTGCAAGGAGCCCAAAATTGTGAACCCGAAACCTAAGCTTACTGTTACATAGCATTTTTGTGGGAAATCCTTCATGCTTCTGACGTGTGTCAACACGCACAACACAAAAATATGCATGTGCAATATGCTTGCGCACAAATTGATGCTCAGTGTTGATGTGCTTTTTGCGCGTACGACACATGCCATTATGCTCTTCGATACGGAGCATGCTCTCCTCCTCACATCAAATAGTGATGCACAGGATGGATTGGGGAAGCTGTTACATGAGACGGCACAACTTGACACTCTCACACACCCGAGCTCCCCAGTGCGATATACTTGGCCTTAATCGAGGTCCGCGCTAGAAAATCTTGCTCACCGCTCTTCTAGGAGACAACGATCCCTCCAACAATGAAGATGTAGCTGGACCAACCAGGTGCATAGCCATCGTGGGCCCAATTACTCTCAGTGTATCCGTCAACAACAAATGGTTGTGCACTTAAGCACAACCCAACACATGAAGTAGACACGACATACCGAGTAATGCACAATGTGGCCTCTAGGTGGAGCTGACACAGATGGTGTGAGAACTGCGATAGAAGCTCATAGAAAAAGTTTTATGTGTGTACATTGTGGTCCAAAGGAACATAAGGGGACCAGTAGCTTAGAGGTACATCATGACATTGCCAGGCTCCTCTCGACGAGTTAGGCTTTCTTACATGAGAAGCCTTTGTCGAGTCGGTGTCATATGCGTGGATGAAGAGGGGGATCTGCCCAACAAGTAAGCAAAATGCTCCTCTAATGCCACAACACAACCAGTCTCATACACGTGCAGCATGCGATGCTAGCGATCACGCTCAATCTCCATACCAAAGAATACGAGAGCTCGACCAAGATCCTTCACTCTATACACTGACTGGAGGAGATGCTTCATAGTCTGGACAGCCAAAGGGTCAGGGGACGTGATCAAGATGTTGTCCACATAGACCATGAGAGCAGCAAAGGGTGCAGAGGAAGCAGTCACAAACAAAGCTGGGCCGACTGGGCCATGATCTTGCTCTCCTCGCTCCAAGGAAGTTCTAGGAATGGGGAGATTATTTCAGGCCATACAAGGTCTTGTGAAGGTGCCAGACCTTGTGTGTGGCTTCCCTGAACCCTAGAGGCTAAATGACATAGATCTCTTCCTCAATCTTCACGTACTACAAGGCATTCTTCATGTCCATTGGTGAAACTCGCAATTGTGCTAGGCCACATGACTGAACAAGGCCTTTGTAGTGGTGAACTTTCCGACAGGTGCAAAGGTGTCATCAAAGTCCAAACCTGGCACCTAGGAGAATCCCATGTTCGTAAGACAAACATTGGATTGTTCCATTGAGCCTTTGGGCCTCTCTTTACTTCAAACACCCAATGAGCTATTATGGCCTTACAAGAAAGCAAAAACTTTACTTTCATAAACCACACACTCCTTTATGGCAACTAGCTTCTTGTGATAGCCTTCTCCCAGAGTGTTGCATCTATAGTGACGCGGACTCATTACGAAGTATTTGGTTTGGGCACATGTGTTGTGTTGTCACTCACAACGAGTGCGGTGGTGACTTGGGAACCTCACACAGGCCGACTAGACTCAGCAATCATAATCGCATTGTGGAACTCATCTGTGATGAGGGACTATTTTAGTGGAGTGTTAGGCTGCACTACATGTGAGGTCTTTATGCGAGTTGCAACATGGTCCGGACATGTCTGCTCCAGCCCTAGGTGTCCCTCTCCAGCCTTGGTGTCCAACAGTCTCCTCAAGTGATTTTGGCCATCAAGTCCCGGTTCAATGTTGTTTTTCGGATGGAGGCCTTTGGAGCACGTCAAGTGGTGGAGTTATGTTACTTGTGAAACGCCAAGAGCAGGCAGAAAAGGGGAGAGGCCGTAGCAAACAAATGAAGAGTCTGGAAACGACAAAGCAAAGGAGTAGAAAGCAAGGCTCACATCACCGCAGATGAGGGTTCCTGAGACCGTAGAGTTATACGAGGGATACGAAGACGACCAGCCGGCAATACTTCTACGAATCCAACCAAAGGATTATCAATTTAATGTACCGGCACAGAGACTTATGTACGGAGGATCTTCTCGTAGTTCCGTTATCAACGACATGGTTCAAAAGGTGGGTTTGAAGACCAAACCACGGATATTCAAAGGCAAAACCATCAATAGAAGACTGTAGATCCATTGACTTTGCAAACCTCTGTGACCACAAATTGGAGATCTACATGATGTAACGATCTAGAGAACTTGTCTGATGAGCAATCACACATTTATCCTTGGTTGAAGTTTCCTCTACGGGTATAGTCTGCAGGCGAACTAGAGCACCGGATTGGTCTACGTCAACATTAAGGGAGGAAAATGACACCTTTGTCTCATCAAGCAACCCACAACGGAGCGACATTTACAAGAAGCAGTAGAGGTGGAAGCAAGAGATGAATTTGAGGCAATCGCAAAATGCCAGCCAACATCTTTGGACGTGGCCAATAGATGTGTGCGATGTGGAGCTCATGTGTGATTAGTCAACGTGGAGACATGAGAACCAAAAAAAAATTCAGTTCCGGAGGCGGTCGCATCACCCTCGATGCCTGAAAAGTTTGTAGTTGTTCCGGAGACTTTGCATTGCTCTTTAAGGAGTCAAAATGGGTTTTTTCTCAAAGAACTTGTCTGAGAGCTATGTCCCTAGCAAAACGTTGATCACCAGATAGATGTGAAGCTGAGTATCTGACCAACCGAGAAGGGGACCTATTGGATTAGGGACCACAAGCTAACCGTACTCAACAAAATGTTAGTTGAGATGCTCAATCAATGGCTCATTAGACCCTCCACATCACCCTACATGGCACCTGTACCTTTTTAAAAAAGATAACTAGAAAGATACGAATGTGTGTGGACCACCGAGCCTTGACTGACATCATCATAACAAACTGGCACCCTCTTCCACGAGCAGAGGAAATTTTCGATCAACTCCGCTGAACCCGAAGTTTTACTAAATCAACTTTTGTATCAGCTTTTGAATTTTCCATTCTAATGAGGACATAAAGAAGATGGCATTCCGTACCAGACACGTGTTCATGCCATTTGGATTCCCAAGTGCCTCTGCAACATTCATGGCAAGGATGAACAACTTCTTCCCATACCTCGTTAACTTCATCGTTGTCATCTCGATGACATCTTGTTGTAAAAAAACCACACCATAGAAGAGCATAATGGTCATCTCCAAAAAACATTCGATTTTTTACAAAGAGAGACATATTGCAGAAAAATCTCAAAACACGACATTGGTCGTTGTTCAATCGAGTTTTTCGACAACATCATTGGCAGCGGCCGGATTACCATGGAAGCGACAAAGGTTCTGGCGGTCACTGATTGGCCGACGCGAACCAATGTTTGGGACATTCAAGAATCTTTGGATGTTGCAAGTGCAACCATCGATTCGTAAAGGATCGATTACAGCTGAGTGTTTGTGCAACTCTCCGATCTCACTTGTAAAACCGCAGAGTGGAATTGGCAGGACAGAAATCAGGAAGCGTTTAACTTTTGGAGAAATGCTCTGACCTTGGCGCCAGCCGAACGATTGGCAGACCCAACGGCAGACAATGTGATGGCCACCAATGCATCCAACCTAGCAACAAGAGCTTTCTGCCCCAAGACAACGGCAGTGGAGAACAACTAGTCGCGTACATGATGTAAAAACTATGCGGGCTGAAACTAGACTAAACTGTGATATGTACAAAAAAGAGATGCTCGCAGACATGCACATGCTTAGCGGTGTTACTTGGAATGCAAGCGATGTACCACCCACACGGACCACTGCATACTAAAACATCTAAAAAATCAACCAGATTAATGCCATCAACAAATTTGATGGATGGATTTCCTTGAGTCCATGTTTAGTACAACATCAAATAACGACCTAAAACAAATACAGTGAATTCTCTGAGTCAACAACCAGACCTGATGGCCGAGGTATCAGGGAATCTACGTGCTGCGGTCCTGACATTCTTCTGATCGTCTCTCAGTGGTTTACGTCTTCTGTTTTGGGCGGATCAGAGACTGAGCGTGAGCTTTCTGGTCCCCTCACGCTATGTGAGCAGGAAAATAGATACAGTCACAAGGGAATACCACAATTATACATTAGTTTTGGGACAAAAAAATGATCCGCATAGTTGTAGGGCTAATCATGAGCTTTTCAACGCACCAAACGATGCATGGTTTGGCCAAGCTTAGCCCAAGTTACGCTTGCCGAAGCGCACATCTCACCCACCACAGAAACGCCTGACGCCTCCATGGCGGGCACACGCCGTTGCGCCTTCCTTCACGTGCGAAGCGCCTTTCCCAAGGCGCAGATCCCATTGCACGTGGTTTAGGGGTCCCCTGCACTGTTCCCATGCACCTCCCCCATTTTTGGGTCGATTTTGGTGATGGGGTGTGATGAGGTTTGAAACCTGTCCCTGGACGTGTAGTCAGAATTTTGGCGAAGTTCCCAAGTAACAAAACGTGCTGTTGAGTTTCGGACGCCAAGCCAGGATTTTGGCCAAGTCCCTCAGTAACAAACTGCAGCATAGGATCCGGTGGATTATCCACCAGATGCCTCGACAGACATTCCGAAGCAAAATCTCCAGATGGTACCTTTGTTACTCGGTTCGGTTGATTATCCACCGGATTTCGTGTCGCAGCCGGCTCGAAGAGCCGTTGCGCATACCCCAACTTTGAAATGCCATATCTCCCTTGATACTTGTCCGATTCTGGTGAAACAACCTCCACCGGATTGAGCAACTTATCAAATTTAAGTGAAAACTATCCATTTCAGGATCAGAGCAATTCTCAAGCCGCTAGATCTGCCGGCGCAAATTTTCCTCTTTCTGGCGCCTCGTCGGCGCCTTTCGACGCCGGAGTTGGGCATGTAGAGGGGCAACCTTTCAACATTCTCACCCTTGCACCTGCCATGCCCGCTACTCTAGCTTGCTCTTACTCATCTTCCGCTGTGCCCTCCAGCCCATCATAGCTGGTCATCCCAAGCCCGGCCACGCTCATCGCGTGCCGGTTTGGGGGTTGCGCTTTGGTCAAGCAATCCGCAAGCATGTTGTGCGTGCTGTAGTGCTGCAGCACCACCTGCCCCTTCTCGACCATGTCCCATGCGTAGTGATAACGCACGTCAATTTGCTTTGTCCACCTGTACTGCATCGGATTGTTGGTTAGCGAGATGCAGCTGGTGTTGTCCTCTTGTACCACCGTCGGCTCCTACTGCAGCACGCCCAGCTCCCCCAGTAACCTGCGGAGCCACACTGCCTCCTTGACCGCCTCGGGCAATGGGATGTACTCAGCTTCAATTGTGGAGCTGGCGACACAGCTCTGCTTCCTGCGGCACCACGAGNTCCCTCGATACTTGTCCGATTCCGGTGAAACAACCTCCACCGGATTAAGCAACTTGTCAACTTCAAGTAGAAATGATCCATTTTAGGATCCGATCAATCCTCAAGCTGCTAGATCCGTCGGCACAAATTTTCCTCCTTCTGGCGCCTCGTCGGCGACTCCCTGTGCCGGAGTTGGGCATGCGGAGGGGCATCCTTTCAACATTCACCCCCTTGCACTTGCCATGCCCGCTGCTCCAGTTTTCTCTTACTCATCTTCCGTTGTACCCTCCAGCCAATCATAGCTGGTCATCCCAAGCCCGGCCACCCTCATCGTGTGCTGGTTTGGGGGTTGCGCTTTGGTCAAGCAATCCGCAAGCATGTTGTGCGTGCTGTAGTGCTGCAGCACCACCTGCCCCTTCTCGACCATGTCCCATGCGTAGTGATAACGCACGTCAATTTGCTTTGTCCACCTGTACTGCATCGGATTGTTGGTTAGCGAGATGCAGCTGGTGTTGTCCTCTTGTACCACCGTCGGCTCCTACTGCAGCACGCCCAGCTCCCCCAGTAACCTGCGGAGCCACACTGCCTCCTTGACCGCCTCGGGCAATGGGATGTACTCAGCTTCAATTGTGGAGCTGGCGACACAGCTCTGCTTCCTGCGGCACCACGAGACCGCTACACTAGCAAGGAAGAACACGTAGCCGGATGTGGACCTCCACTTGTCCACATCGCCAGCGTAGTGTGCGTACGTGTAGCAGACCAGACGCAAGGGGTCCGCCCGTCCTTTACCGTCGAACCTCATGCGCGCGTGCTACGTCGCCTACAAGTAGCAAAGGATGCGCTTGTCCGCCTGCCAGTGTAGTGGCCGTGGATTGGCCACGTACCTGCTCACTTTGCCCACCGCGTAGGCGAAGTCCGGTCGAGTTGCCACTATGGCGTACATGAGGCTGCCCACCGTCGATTGGTAGGGCACCCCTGCCATATCCTCCCGCTCTTCTTTTGTTTGCAGCGCCATTGCCGCACTCACTTCATAGGTTGTGGAGACTA
>SZWC01008194.1:90087-119431 GCA_023375785.1 Penium margaritaceum
GAGAGAGAGAGAGAGAGAGAGAGAGAGAGAGAGAAATAGAGAGAGGGAGAGTGAGGACAAAGCGAGAGAGCAAGGATGAGGAAAGAGCATGAGTGACAGTGAGGGCGGGAGAGAAAAAAGGGAAGGGATGGCATAAAACTGCAAGACATGAGATGCACGTGGCAGTTTTGCATTAGGGAAAACATGTCCAAGGTGATGACCTGACCAGTTGCCAACATGTACAGTGATGATCTAGACATCAAGGTATAGCGAACGCCTATCTTGAAAAGCTCCCTCTCAGAAATGTAACGGCCCGTGATGACCATAGCATCGATCTGCAGGTAAAATGCATCATCGTGCAGTGCTTGTCCAAACTTGCTTGTGTTAGTTGCACAAAGATCCTTTTTGCGGCATGGAAAGTTCCATACCAACCAAGGCTAACAAAGGTAAGGAAGTGATGGCTTCACCACACACACTTGGTGGACTCCCAAATTTGGGAGCTGCCACCGTGAGCACATTAGCCAAGTAAATAGAAATTGTGTCATTGAAGGTAACCCGTGCTACACTTGGGAAAACCAAGAAGCGTTGAGAATCCAAGATTATACTTGATCTGCATGTCGTCAGAGGCCTTCTATGATTCAAGTGCAGCTTATGTTGTCCAATTTGGTGCAAAAATAAGTAGGTAAATGTCAGGTTTGTATGACGGACATGGATGTTTTGCCAGAAACCCTAAGTGTCGAGCTCTAATGCCTAAGAGCTTGAGCGGGCGAGTCTCAATAAGAGAGAATCACCCGGCGGCCAGCAAGCAAAGGAAAAACCCCCACGTGTCACAAAAAAGAGACAGACTGCCCCAAACCATGTCTCCCACACAAAACACACTCAGTGTCACTAACTAAGCCCAGACTAATCTAGGTTCTGGATGCCTTGTACTGTGCTGACCAAACGTAAAGACTGAGGATACCCATAGGTTTCAGAATTAAAGGTGAATCTAATGATGATGGAGCTAAGGCAATGCTGCGAGTGGGAGGCAAGCGCACGAGAGACATTAGATGGATCACAGTGTCGATCCAACGTGGCATGGAACCTCAATGTGCGTCACCTCCACGCTCTCGGTCAGCATTTCCTATGCACTCAGGTCCACATTGGAGGGAAAATACACACAAAGAGGATTAACATGCCCCCTTGGATGTGAGTGCCGCAGGGATGCAGCCAAGCTGCTCAGGTTGGAGATGTAGTACAGGAGATGGGAGTGCCATAGTAAGAAAGTCATTCAGCTGAGCATCACAGCTAAATGGACACATTTGTACACCACTTTCTTTGACAGCTTCAAGTACAAAAAAATTCTCTACACCAATGTACTTTGTTCAAGGGTTCAACACTCCATCATTCTCAATACTGCAGCATGTGGCAGAACCGTCGCTGTGAAGTGCAACAACATGAGAGTGCAGTCCCAATTCCTCAAGCAGTCATGCCAGCCAGATGCATTCACATGCAGCATCGCCCAGTGCCATGTGCTCAGATTCAGCCACACTCTGGGCCACACATGACTTCTTTGCACTTTGCCACGGCACTGCTGTACCCCGCTCTCAAAACACATTACCACCACGACTGCATACCCCACAACTACATGCATAATCGCTTTCACAATCCCCATCCAATAAGGAGCTCGCAGAGGATGCAAAGACCAAACCAGACCCAGCTGTGTCATCACATGGCAAAGCAATTTCAGCGGGGCTTTGAGATGTGTGTTGCATGGCTGTTGACTGAATTTTCCAACACGTTCACTACGCAAGAGATATTAAGACGTGTGGTGGAAGCAAAGTATGATAGAACACCAGTGATTTGCCTGTACAGTATGGGGTCAGTGTCTGGTCCGTTATCTGTGGCTTTTGCATCCAAAAGGCGTGCGTACACATCAGGAATCATCAATGAGTGATTCCATGGAAGATACCAGGTGCTGGAAGCGTGTCGTAAGATGTGCATTGAACCATCCTTGTTGCAAGGCGAGTGTGCAAGCAGTACCGTCTCTGGTGAGAGTCATGTCCAGAAAATTAGTTGCGTCACCCAGGTCTGTCATGCTGTAGTGTGTGGTGAGCAGCTGCTTTTCTTCCGAGACAAGGGAGAGAGAGAGAGAGAGAGAGAGAGAGAGAGAGAGAGAGAGAGAGAGAGAGAGAGAGAGAGAGAGAGGATGAAAAAATGAGCAAATCATCCACATGGACCAACAAGGCAACTGGAAGACTGTGGTCAGAATTTAGGAATAGAGAGGGGTCACTCTGAACATGGATGAACTCTCTCAATCCATGCATACAACGAATCTCTTTGCTCTAGTATCATGGAACTTGTTTGAGCCCACAGAGGGCCTTGAGAATAGCCACACACGAACTGTCCCATCATCAAACCCTTTTGGTTGCTTGATTCATTATTTTTCCTCTACTGGGCCATTGATGAATGCGTTCTTTACATGTATCTCCCAGTCTTCATGTGCTGCTACATCCAACAGTGTTTGGCTTGTTCTGTACTTCCCAACTAGGGCATAAAAATCTATGAATTCCTGTTCTGTTATTTGGTGGAGTTCCTTAGCCACGAGCCTCGCTTTGCACTTTTCAGCTTGTCATGCCTGGTTCCTGTTGACCTTGTACACCCATTTGACACCAATGGCTTTGTGCCCAAGTGGCAAAGGGATGAGTTCGTACACACCATGTACCAGAACAGCATTAAACTCGGCCACCGTGGCCTTGTTCCACTCAGCAGCAGTGGTGTGTCCCCTCGCCTCATCAAGTGTCTATGGCTCCACAATGGTATGGTCCACGGTTGCTGAAATATCTGTGTGATAAAACTGACTGTAGCTAATGCACGAAGAATTACAGGAGGAGCATCATACTGGCTTGGGAGACAGCTTGAATCCTCCATGTAGGGAGCACTTGAGTCAGTTCTTGGTATATCAGTGGGTGTTAGAAGGTCTATGGAGACGGATGATTTCCCTTTGGTGTTCCTTTCTTGATTTGCAGGCCCTGAGTGATCGATATGCATGTGAGGAACAAACATAGTCACGCTCACTTAGTCTGGGTACTCTTCAGGGATGGTGATGTACAGGACATGAGAGTGCGAAACTGTTTGTAGTGCATATGCTTTGAAAAAGGAGGCATTTCTACCCTTCAGGGGTTCATGGGATCCAAGAATTTCTATTCTTTGGATGCATGTGAGACCCCTACAAAGACACATTTACGGCTTTGTGGGCAAAGTTTGTGGTCTCTTTACGGCTGCACAATTCATACACATGCCATAATGCCCCACATCCTAGCTGATCTTAAGTCGGCCTTTTCTTTGAACCATCACTTCCATGGTGTGACTGACTTGGGCAGAGGTCCTTACGATACCCTCTTCTATATCCAAGTTACATACTTGAAACATTCTTCCAATTAGCCAAAAGACAGGCCAGACTCAGCAGAGTGTGCAACGTATCACCTAGGGTCATTTCCCACATTTCTGCCGTACCGTTTTGCTGTGGTGTGATCCTGTCAGGTTTGCATCAACAATTTCACGAGGTGTTTTGCATACCTTATCTGGCCTGAGAAATTTCTGTCTGTTTGCCTTTCCTTCCTGAAAGTCAAGACATGCATCTACACTAAGGCAACAAGGAGAGTCCGTAGGCAGGAGACCATGTGATATGGTGCCTTTAATCATGTCATTGAATAGCTCTTTGTTGAATTGTTCCAGTCGGCGATGTAGTAGGCCTTTGTGCTTTGCATAAATGGCAGTCAAGAAATCCATGTTGGTCTCTGTGAATGCATTTGCACCAGTGGGAAGAGGGTGAGGCGGTGAAGCACGTCAGCGTGCAAAGGGCCATCAGCCAACAGTGCACCAGTAGCATAAAAAATCCTGCAGCGTTGCTTCTGTATAAGGTGGAAATGTTTGCCTGGAAGTCTAGCTGACCCCATGAAAGCAGGTTCACTTTCAAATTGGAGATGTTCAACACACCAGTCAGCCACAATAAACGACCAGGTGCTTGCAAAGCCACTATGCCCTCACTCTCAACCTCAAACACCTCCCCAGATCCTAATATTCACGTCTTCCACATCGTGTGTAGCATGCAACGACACAAATGGTTGGCGGTGTGGTGACACGTAATGCAACGTAACAGTGTCAAGAAACCATGCATGCATGGAGAGTGAGTGCGACGTGATGACACGAGTGTGCGCTAGTCGTTGACTTGGCAACTGTGGCATGGCCATTGGTTCTAGAGTCTACAGTTCCATGGATGTTGTCCACCCATCCACAGGTGATCCTGCTGTGGACTGCTGTCACTTGGCCACGTCTTAGTGCATACGCTGCGTCCATGTAGACACGGGGACTTGGACAGCTGAGTTCGGTGGTACATGTAAGGGACCCTGATACATAGGGTTTGGCCACTAACAAAATGACGGGTCCACCGACAGCTGTAGTTGGAGGTGATACGCAGGCAAATCCGCCAAAGGCTGCAGGGGCTCAAGGTCCTGTGACCACTGGCGTAGACCATGCTGGTGGCTGCAGATGCTGCCCAATTTGCGGGTGAAGCCTTGGGGAAGTGAACCTCTGTAGCGGCTACTACTTCTGGGATGGCATCATGTTGGTTGGAGGTCTGGGCATGTACACCAGAAGTGGTCGTGCTTGCCGTAGTAGTTGTAGGTGCTTGCTCTGCCACTACCCTGGCCACGGCCTCATCCTGCCCTTGACTGAGTGCCTGTTCCTTCACGATCCCATCCTCCTGTGCCTCTACCTCCTCTCTGGCTAGATCCAATGGAAGAACATGGCGAGGATAAATGCACAAATGTGCTGGGTGCTGGGGTGTTGGCCTCTCACACCTCTTCATGGAGGATATCCTTGTACTGGCGCAAATCCTTGAACACCTCAGCAAGGTCAATGTTCTCAACATCCCTCACCCGAAGGCGTCGTAGAAGCCCAAACAAAAACTCCCTGTAAAGGCTCTCCAAGGTGTTGAAAAACAGGTTCAAACCATTAGAGCATGGAGTAGGATTATCCAAGCATGAGGATGCGGTGAAAAAGATCCATCGACACATTCCCATACTCAGCAATCAGTGCCTCTGGCTTTGTGCACAGACCCCTAAGCCTGTCACGCAATGAGATCACCAGTGCCATCTCCTGTTCCTCATGGCATGTAGTGAGGTGATTCCTGACCCATGGGGGCATGGAGCACCGCTGCAAGGATCTGCTTGGTCCTCCCCTTTTCTGCCAAATTGAAAATTTGCATAAGGCATAGGATTGGTCATCAGGCAGAGCTCAGACCAGGGAATTTAAGGCTCGTAGCAGTAAGGGTGCACACGAATCCAAGGATTCATGAATCCGGTTCACAAATATCAAATCCGAATCCGGATTCATGAATCCGGATCCACCCTTGGGTCTTGTTTGGGATTCACGAATTCTATGGTAAAATCCAGGACGAGTCCTCCAAGAGGTCTCGGTCTGTGAATGAACATTGAGACCAGCTCAAATCCGGAAGACGGGGATTCTGAGTACGTTTGACCGCGGCGCACACGCCATAGTTCAAGTTTTGGACATCCAAATGTTGGATACCGACGATCTGATGCTATGAGAGATTTGCTCCAAGGATCGAACCGCTGATGCATGTCACCATCTGGCATGCATCCGACCATCGAAATCACAACATTGCCTGCTATTGGTCAAAAACGTGCCAACAGATTGACAAGTAACCACGTGTATCTTACCACACCTGTAAAATGCAATCCACCATCAATCTGGGGATGTGCATCACCACGTGGCGACATGTATGGCTGGAAGGTTGATGTCTCTGTGGTGATCCGACAGATTCCCATCCAGTCGTTAACAGAGACTGGAGTCATGTCCACTGAAAAGTGTGGCAGAGATCCGCCCCTACAGTCAGTTTCATCGTCCGAGGGGAGGTAACTTGGCACCATGGCCGGCGAGGGAGACACCCCTGTTGTTCAGGATGACCTGACAACTGACTCTGATGATGAGGCTGAGGAGGAGGAGCATATTGACAACAAGTGCAAGCAGATAGATTCAGTTGTGTGGGGGCGTTTCAAGAAAATCTGCAACAACTCCAACCGTGCCACGTGCCTATTTTGCACCAGAAACCCTAACAACCACGTGACCATCAGCTGCAAGGATGGGACTACCTTGGCAATGTGGAAGCATCTCCAAAAGGTTTACAAGGAGTGGCACAGCCAACTCAAGGCCATAGTGGCAGCCAAAAAACTGGACGATGCACGGACGACAGCCGCGGAAGAAGACACTGAGGCTGCAGCTGCCAACCCCGAGAATGCCCCCGTGTCCCAGGGTGCTGCTGGGGTGGGTCTCGTGTTCAAGGAGTACTTTTTGTGCCTGCTCTGGAAGCACCTCATGGAAAAAAACCTGTCTTTCAACTCCATGGACTCTTTTTGGCTTGCCAAGGATTTTGCCCATGCGAATCCAGCAGCCGCTCTCCCCGGGCGCATGACCTTTGCGCGCCTCATCCGCCTGGCTGCTCCTTCCTACCGCGCACGCATCAAGATTCTCCTCGGTGCCATGACCAGCGTGATCAGCTTCACCACTGACTGCTGGAAGGCCATCAACAGCACAAAGTATCTGGGCATCACTGGCCACTGGATTGACCACAACTACAAAATCCGGGCCATTGCACTGGCCTTCCCTGCCATCGCCCGTGGTGCCACAATAGAGAACCTGTACCAGCTCCTCAAGAACGCATCGCAGCAGTGGGGATTGTGGGACAGATTTTTCTGTCTCACGGTCGACAACGAGTCAACCAATGTCGCGGTGTTTGACCAGCACCTTGTACCGCACAACGACTCCTTTGAGAAGGCTGGCCACATACGATGCCTAGGGCACATCATCAACCTTGCCGTGAGCGATCTCCTCAAGCAGCCGAGGATCCCTGCCATTCTCCCGCAATTCCGTGCAATCATGGTCTTTGTCACAAGGAGTCCAGCTTGTGAGGATTCCGTGATGGAGGCTGCCAAGGAAGCGGGCGTGAAGTACCTTTCCCTCCACCTCCACACAGAGACGAGGTGGAATAGCACCCTTGACATGTACGAGCGCGTCATCGGCTTGAAGGAGGTCCTAGAGGGGTGGCTGAAAGACTTCGGCCGTGACAGTGCAGCTTTGAAGCCAGATTTTGATGAATGGGAGCTCATTGCCCAGGTCACGGTCATACTCAAACCGTTCAAGAGCTTCACCGACGATATCTCAGGCTCGACGTACCCAATGTTGTCGCTCTTCATCCCTTTCTACATGTCGCTGCTGGAGACGATGAATGGCTGGTTGGTTAAGGCACTTGCAGCAGAGAGGAAAAGCAAGCGTAGGGGGAATGCTGGCCGGCTGTACTGCAAAGAACAGCTGCTTCTGGAGCTCAAGGATGGCATTCTTGCAACCATTGCCAAGCTGGACAAGTATGTGAAACTCTTGACTGTGCGACATGTTCTCGCAACAGCATGCGATCCGCGGTTCCAGCTGCGCTTCTACGAGCGTGTGCACCCCAAGGTTGGCATCAATACAGCTGGAGACCTGCAGCTCAAGGTGGTTGCCTTGCTGCACAACTACAATGACAAAGTGCAGCAGAGGAGGCAGCAGCAGCAGCGCTGGAGGCAGCAGCGGCTGACGTGGAAGTGCAGTTGACATCGGTGACACCGAGCCAGGGCGAGGTGGCTACAGTAGCATCATCATCCGCGGGAACGCCAGCAGGTGATGGATGAATGGTGGACTGCTCAGTTTTTTCTCCTCGCACTGTGCCAAACAAATAGCTAACCCTGCATTCCATGTGTTCATGCATGCAGAGACGTCACAACAGAACCGAGATGGTGTCACGTCGGCACCGCACCGAGGCCAGCGCATCAACCAGAACCAGAACCTGCTAGAGGCTGCACTGGAGGACGCAGCAGCCGACATGTTTGCTGAGGACGACCAGGTCCAAGTGCAGGCACAGCCAAGCTCACTGGAGCTTGAGGTGGAAGCGTGGGCCAAGGAGGAGAAGAAGGGTCGGGCGTGCAACATTCTGAAGCACCTGAGGAAGCACAAGAATTCATTCCCAACCTTCCACCTTGCTGCCCTGGACCTGTTTGCAGTCCCGGCAACGAGTACACCATCTGAGCGGCTATTTTCACTCGGCCGCCATGTCATCACAGACTTCAGACAGAGCCTCATCGACCTGATGATTGAAAATCTCATGCTGGGTGAATGATCATGCACTCGCAGACTTTCCTGTCGCTCCCTCAGGAGCAGTAGCTCCAGAACGAGGAGCCGAAGAGCAACTTGTGAACCTCTTGTGTCGTGCAGCACATGTGGCTCTGCAGGAAAATGGCAATGATGCGGATGGAGAGGATGATGATGATGACGTTGCAGACATGGAAGGACTTGGGCAGGACATTGCAGAACCTAGTGGGGTTGCTGGTGGTGTTCACATTGGAGCTGCATGAGCAATGAATGGCGAGGCAGGCATGTCACCATGCAGTGAAGTAGTTAGTGCAGGCATGCCGTCATGCAGTCATGATCAGAGCAGGCATGCCGTCATGCAGTCAAGTAGTCAGGGCAGGCATGACGTCATGCAGTCAAGTAGTCAGGGCAGGCATGCCGTCATGCAAGAGGACATGTTGAAACAGTGTGCTTTCTGAAGCTGTCAAGAAGTACTCTTTCTGGATGAAGTTGTTTGAAGTCTTATGTGATGCAGAAGGAAACATGTTGGTGAATGTGATGTATGATTTCGGAAGTCACATTTTCAATGCATCTTTTCCATCAACATATGAAAAGCAAATCCACTATGGAGAGTGAACAAGTAATCCGTGTACAAAATGTTGGATGGATTCGTTGGACTCACGAATCTGGGTCTCCGATTCGCAAATCCAAATCCACCCTTGGATTCGGACTCACAAATCTGCGTCCAGGCTTGGATTCGCGAATCGGATTTGGTGTGCAGCCTTACGTAGCAGGCTATATCTTTAGTCACATCGGTTTAGGGGAAAAGATACAGTTCCTCTAACCCATGCTCCGCCGTCCACACGAGGAAAACATCCTTCCATGAAAGGAACTATTGCAAACACAATACGGACAACACCAAATCCTTCTGAGACATGATCCTGCTAAGGTCCTCCCACGAAACTGTGACAGCACCAGCTCCTCCTCTAGAGCCGATGCCAATTACAGCACCGGCTCTAGTGAAGGGACTGCCACTGTCTCCGGCATTGATGCCGCTTGACTAATGTCTCCTGTAGGTGAGGATGGTGGACGGTCCTAAGATGGAGGCATGAGCCATGGATCTTCTTGTTGCGGTCAAACTAGATTTTGCTGGCAGTTTACCTGGCCCACTTTGGGCCCAGTTTTACGTTGCGAGCCTTTAGCTCCTGAAAACCACCTTGTCTTGCTCTGGTGATACTATTCAGGTAACCTGAGACCTGCACAGTCCAGTATGTGGACCAAGGACCCCGCTGCTACCTCTAGGACGTGGATATGGCGCTTGGCCTCTCCCTTCCACGACTCATCTAAACTTTTGAGATTTTCCCTGCCTCCTGCAACCTCTGTTGTTCGTGTGTGGCCTGGAGAAAGTAAATTGATAGTCCCTAGCGGCGAGCGCAGCTTGCTTTTGTGGAAGGCGGGTGGACATACTCCCTTTTGTGACTCAAATGCAACCTTTCTTGCTTGGCGCTGCCCATACATGTCACTTTCAGGCCCTAGACATAGCTCCGTTACCATCAGAGGCCTCCTATGATTAAGGTGCAATTCATCTTGTCCAGTTTGGTGCATAAACGAGTAAGCAAATGTCAGGTTTACATGGTGGCCATGGATGCTCGGCCAAAAACCCTACTTGTCGAGCTTTAACACCTAAGAGCTCGAGCAGATGAGTATCGATAAGCGAGAACCACCAGGTGTCCAACAAGCAAAGCTTGCTGGCGCATTATGCTTGAGTGAGGGCAAAACCCCTGCACGTCACAAAGATTGGACAGACAGCCCCAAGCCAGGTCTCCTAGATAAAAGAAACTCAATGTCACTAATCAAACCTGGACTAATCTAGGTTCCCTATGCCTTGTATTGTGTTGAATAAATGTGAAGACTGAGGACACCCATAGGTTTTGGAAGTTAAGTGATTAAAGGTGACTCCAAAGATGATGGAGCTGAGGCAATGCTGCGAGAGGGAGGCAAGCGCATAAGAGACACTGGATGGATCACAATGTCAATCTGGCATGGCATAGAACATCAATGTGTTTCACCTCCACTCTATGGGTCAGCATGCCCTGCGTACTCAGGTCCACACCAGAGGGAAAACATGTACAGAGAGAATAAGCACTCCGACGTGCATGCATCAAAATCCCATGCAAAGGAGTACGCGCTTGAGAGGACAACCTGAGTGCAAATGCAGGCCTCTATTAAGATCACAAGGACACACAATTCGGCAAGGATTTCAAGCATCTTCATTTTTTTGGGGAAAACCTGAGCCAATTGCTCCAAAAAGGCAAGGTATCTGCCGAGTTCGAAGAAACTGCTGATAGCAACAGCAACATTGGCATAAAAAACAGCCACACATAAAGTTCTCTCTGGCTCAAGCCAAACAATGCCACGTCAAAGGAGATTTGCTCTACTCGCTAGTAGCTTGTGGAGGTGACCGTTGAGACGGCAGGACGACTCAAAATCAGCACCGAACGTGGCGGCTAAGGTGTCCTGCTCCACCGAGGAGAACATGTGCGGCTTCATCCAAAATTTCCCAGATGCCGGCAAGGCCGCAGCCATGGCACTTGCCTCGTCCGCCCTCGTCACCTTCCATACGCCAAAGCTCCCCGCCTCGCTTTCGACCAGCTCCAGACTCTCGAGTACAGCCAGGTGAAGGGCACCGGTATTGCCAACCAGTGCCCCATCATTGCTGGTGGTGCTGATGGCTTTACCTCCAAGGCTGGCAAGTACCAGGTCACCAAGCTGTGCCTCGAGCCCACATCTTTCACAGTGAAGGCTGAGGGTCAGTTCAAGGACGAGGGCTCTGCTTTCCAACAGACCAAGCTCATGACCAGGTTGACCGGCACCCTGGACGAGATCGAGAGCCCTCTTGAGGTCAGCTCTGACGGCACCCTGAAGTTCACTGAGGTCGATGGCATTGACTACACTTCTGTCACTGTCCAGCTGCCGGGTGGTGAGAGGGTTCCTTTCCTCTTCACCATCAAGGAGCTTGTCGCCCAGGGACCCCCTGAGGCCTTCGGTCATGAAAAATTTCTTCCTCCATATGGGGTTTGTTCTGCGAGTCCCCCTTGAGCAATAGCATCCAGACCCTCCCACTTCAGTTCTTCCATAATGCCTTTAAAGCCTTGGGCCGTATTGTGGGCCATTCAATGCCGGTCATGAAAAAGTTCTTCCTCCATATGGGGTTTGTTCTGCGAGTCCACAAAGCTCCACTTAGTCAGTTAGGTTATCTTGCCACAACATGACTTAAAGACTAGCTCTTCAAGTATGTGGTCAAGGGGTGGGGCATGCTGCAACCTAGCCTGGAGTGGCAGGCCGTATTGTGGGATGCCTTCCTTGCCATGATATACAAGAAGTGTACCTAGCGTGAGGAGGCACACCTGCCCTTCAACAAGCTCAAGGAATTCAAGTAGCTGGTTTATTTTCTTGAATCCTACCTGAGTTGACCACGCTGATAGAGGAAGCTAAAAGCTCCAGTAAGGGTGATGATATCTAGAACTTCAAGTACCTAGAATACTTGTTGTTGGATTGCTTTTGTGATAGACTTGCCAGTGAGGAGCCGAATGACAAGACCACAATGATGGAAGCTGTGCTTGAATAAGCTGGAGGAAATTGCGTGACTACACCAATGAAATGCAATTTGCAAACCAAAATCACTGCTCAGATGCAGGGTCAAACACACATATGCATCAAGGTCGTGACATGCACATGCATGTTGCAGAGACTGTAGGGAAAACAGCTACATGAAAGCCAGAACTGGACGCTGGCATACCAATGGAAGAATCATTACTCTGAGGTTGTTGGTGGTGGAAAAGAGGCTGCGTCTTTGGATGTAGTCGTAGTACCTCATGGAGACGGTGTAGCATGTGGCCGTGGACAAGGCCATGGCCAGAGAAAAGGGTGCAGCTGTGTGAATGGGCAAGGCCATGGTGTGGGGTTTCTCCATCTAGGAGTGATGTTAGTGGAAATCACCAAGGGGGGAGATGGATTACAAATATGGATGTGTATTTTCAGACGATGATACAAAGCAAGCTGAAAATTTTATGAGAGTAAGTATTACTGTTGTATTAACCTCACTCATTAAACTGCATTCCACAATTGCTGATCATCATTGCCTACTGAACTTTCCGTCTCCGGATGAGATGCGCAATGAAGACTTGCTTAATGGTGGCAATAACAACCACAGTGCAGGACCTGTGGGACGTTGAGATTATCGCAAATACCCCCAAGGCAATGAGTGTAATCACATTGATGGTGCCTTTGGTTTATGAATTTGACCCAGTCGAGTCTGAAGTGTTGAAGATGCTTGCAGTACAGTGTCCAACATAATTACCCTATTTACTGTGGACTGGGCCTGCCATTGGTGAGAATCTTCACTCAGAAGAGTGCGACAACATGTGTTGAAGATTTTCCCCTCCGCATGCCCAAATGCAGCGCAGGGAGGCGCCAACGAGTTGCCAGGGAGAAGAAAATCCTTGTAGTTTAATCTAGCAGTTTGAAGATTGCTCGAATACTAAAATGAAGGATTTCCCCTAATAGTTCATGAGTTGTTGAATCCGGTGGAAGTTGTTTCACAGGAATCGGACAAGGGAGATATGCGCTTCCAAAGTTGGGGTGTGAGCGGCGGCTCTGGGAGCTGGCCGCGACTCGACTTCCGGTGAAAACTCGACCAGAACGAGAAACAAAATATCCATCTCGGGATTTTTCTCTGGAAGACTGCCAAGATGTCCGGTGGATGATATCCACCAGACCCGGTAATGCAGGTTGTTACTGAGGGACTTAGCCAAAATCCTGGCTCGGCGTCCGAAACTCAATACTATGATTTGTTACTCGGGGACCATGAAAATTCTGACTACAGGTCTGCGGACATGTTTGAAACCTTGTTACACCTCAACACCAAAATCAACCCAAAAGTGGAGGAGGTGCTCTGAAACAGTGCAAGGGAACCCTAAGTAACGTGCAATGGGATCTACGCTTTGGGAAAGGTGCTTCGTACGTGAAGGAAGGTGCCACAGCGTATGCGCTCCATGGAGGCGTTGTGCATGTCTGTGGTGGGTAAGACCTGCGCTTTGGCAAGCGTAACTTGGATTACGCTTGGCCAAATTGTGCACAGTTTGGTGCGTTGGAGAGCTCATGAATAGCCCTAGAAATGCTCTAAACATGTTTATGTACATGAACCAACGCAAAATGCTGTTTTTCTATTCACAAACAGACTGTCTCTATAATTCTTCTCACATAGCGTGGAGCGACCAGAAAGCTCACGCTCCGTCTCCCACTAGAGAAGATCACACCAACGTCAGAACCGCAACACGCGGATTTCCTAACAAAGGGTTATGGGCCCACAGGTATGATCCTCTCAAACACTCACATCTTCCACAACACACAGGATTGTCATCTTGGACGTTGCCGTGAAGTTCTGAGAACCTGTCGGAGTAAAAGCTATGCAAATAGAGCAGAAGGAGACGCAGCCCATTTGGAAGTATGTGGGTGATCCAGGCTTTGGACTATGGAGGTGTCAGTTCGAGCTGCACCTTGCGCATAAGGGACTGCTGAACGACATATCAGGAAAGTAGATGCTCACAGAGATGACTGCTCTGGACTCGGAGAAGCAGGCCTTCAAAAAGAAGAACACGGAGGTGCTCATGCTCCTGGTGTCGGGGATAGCCAAAACTTGGCAAAAATACTGCACCATCCACCAATCCAAGTAGCTTGTAAAAACATTCTTTGCGATGAAGCAGCTCCTCACAGTGAGAACAGAGGAGGGAGATGATGTCGTCTCACCCATGCAGTAGATCAAGTCGCTTGTCTCACAATGCAATACGTGGGATGGAAGATCGATATGCAGCTGCAGGCGGTGGCCCTCCTCATGGCCCTCCCTGACAGTTGGGGTCCCCTCATCACCATCCTTGGAGGATGGCCGGAGGACAAGCACACCTATGACGCGGTCACAGAGTACATCCGCAATGAGGCGCAGCGTCAGAGCTATGGGGAGTCTTTGTCTTCCTCATCGGTCCTTGTCACCAAAACTCATGGTGGCAGAAGCGGGGGCAAAGGAAGCAAGCAAGTAGTGGAAAGGACGGTGGAAAAAAGGGCGCCAAGGTGGATGCCACAACTGTGGCAAGGAGGGCCATTGGGCTCGTGAGTTCTCGGAGGAGGAGAAGGCCAGTGGCAAAGACGCCATAGGCAGGTCGCTCCTCAACGGCAACAAGAACCACTTCCTCAAGAAGGCCAACAGGTGGTGCATGGATTCCCAGGCCAAGGAGCACACCCAGGTTGAGAAGGTGGGATTTGTCGCCTACAAGAAGTCCTCCAAGTCAATAATGGTCGCGAACGACAAAGTCGAGCCGGCGGCCGGCCAAGGTGACGTGGAGGTGGAAATTGTGGTGTGCGGTAAGAAGGAACTTTGCACGTTCCGTGATGTGTAGTACATCTCCGGCCTGGCTGACATTGTAAGTGTCAGCCGCTTGATAGATAAGGGGTATGAGGTGCTCTTCCACAAGAAAAGCACAGTGGATCGCAACGACGGTGGTGGCAAAGTCGTGCTTGAGGCGAAACGCGAGGGCGGCCTCTACATCGTGGAGACCAAGCTGATCCTTGTGGCATTGAACGTAGCATACTCACAAGAGCACATCTTCAACATGGCCAAGAGAGGAAGTACTGATCTGGAGCTCTGGCACCGACGGTTGGGGCATTTGGTGCCCGCAATTATTAAGGAGATGGCGAAGCACAACGTGGTGCGCGGCCTCGTCATCGACGGTGCAGTAGACGCGTCAGCAGATACAACACCGCACAAAAAAAGTGAGCGTTGCATTTTGCACAATTCAAGGCTCTAGCCGTTCAACGAGAATGCGAATCACGCAAAGGAACTGTTGGACAGAGTACGCGGTGACGTGTGCGGACCATTCATAATGCCCTAAAAAAACGGCTTAAGATACTTTTTCACCTTCATCGACGACAGTAGCAGAAAGCTCTTCGTGTACTTCATGAAGCAAAAAGGCAAGGCCTTGGACCGATTAAAGGAGTACGTCACACCTATGGAGAGGCAGACTGGCCGGAAGGTCAAAGTGCCATGCAACGATAATGGCGGAGAGTACATGGGCTACAGCGGGTGGATGAAGCAGTAGGGCATCAAGTGGGAACCCACTATGCCGTACTCACCACAATCCAATGGAGTGGCATAGTGGGCGAACAAGACACTGCTAAACATGGTGTGGACCATACTTGTGGATGCGGGGTTGCCGTGGGGGTTCTGGGTGGAGGCTCTGTGTACAGCGAGCTACAGCATCAAACTCACCCCAACGGAGGTGCTGAAGAGTAAGGATGGGTGGAAGACGCCACAGGAGGTTTGGATCAAACACAAGCTAAATGTGGTGCACATGAATGTGTTCGGGTGGAAGGTGCACACGATGGTGTAGGTGGTGCAGTGATGCAATTACAAGCTAGAACCGCGGGTGAAGCCCTGCTTGTTCCTTGGCTACAAGAGCGCACAAAGGGCATATCGGCTCTGGGACCCGCACATGCAAGAGATCATCTGTAGTCGTGATGTTGAGCTCAAAGTGCAGTAGAGCTTTAGCAGCGCCAGCAAGGACATGAGCATAAGGGAACCCTCCAAAACAGGGAGATTTACTCTAGCTCCTTGACTACAAGAAAAAGCCAGCGGACATGAGTGACGAGGATGCGACGTCAAAGCACGACAGTGCTGCAAGTGCAGCCGCTGACACGGTGGACTCCAACGATGATGTAGCTGGGCTAGAGATCCGGCAAAAAGATCCATCAGAGGAGGCGCTACGGGTACCAAAGAGCGCACTCCCGGCGGAGTTCACGACGGGCGTCTGAGAGAAATCCTCCGGACGCCTTGCCCATCTAGTCAATGTTTTGTTAGAGCAGGAGAGATCCTCAGGGTGTCGTCCGGATGGTGTTTCACTGGAGCGAGCAGAGTCAGAAGAATTGTAGGAGAGTGACGAGGCGCCACCAACACTGTTGTGTTGGAGTAGGAGAAAGCGGAGAGCGCAAAAGTGCTTCGACATAGGCATCGACCGATGGATCGGTATGACACCATGAATGCTGGTTCCACCAACAGAGCTAAAGACCGTGCAAGAGGCACTTGTGCGGCCCGAGGGGAAGCAGTGGGACGCCGCCATCAAGTTGGAGTTGGCGTCCATTGCTGAGAATGACATGTGGGAGCTGGTTGATAGGCCGAAAGTGCTAAGGTCCTTGGCTCCAAATGGGTCTTCAAGACCAAGTTCACAAAAGAAAGCGTGGTGGAAAAGTACAAGGCGTGGCTCATGGCAAACAGGTATGCACAATGTAAGGGCGAGCACTACGGTGAGACGTTCAACCACTTTGCCAAGTTCACAAGCATCCGAGCGATCCTTGCGGTGGCAGCCGTGATGGATATGGAGTTCCACCAGATGGATGTAAAGATGGCCATCCTCAACGGCATCATTGACAAAGAAATCTACATGGAGGTGCCAGCGGGGGTGGAGGCGCCGGAGGAAAAGGTGTGCAAGCTATGGAATTCCTCGTACGGGCTAAAGCAATCGCCCCGATGCTGGTACTAACTGATGGACAACTTCATGGCACAACTCAGCTTCAAGTGCTGTGAGCCGGATCACAGCGTGTACGTGTGGCGCAGCAAGAAGCTCCATCAGATCATTGTACTCTATGTGGATGATCTGATCTTGTGCTCCTAAGACGTGCCGGGCCTACATTAGCTGAAAGAGAAACTGAGCAGCAGGTTCCACATGTCGGACATGGGGGAGCTGGAGTTCTTCCTCGGGGTGAACATTACGAGGAATTTGATGGTGCACACTCTTGATCTGGGACAGGACAAAGACGTGGCCGAGGTGCTGAAGCGGTATCCAATGGAGGACTATAAACCAGTGTGCAGTCCTATCTCCACAACCTGTGAACTAAGTGCAGCAATGGCATTGCAAACAAAAGAAGAGTGGGAGGATATGGCAAGGGCACCCTACCAATAGGCGGTGGGCAACCTCAAATACGCCATGGTGGTGACTCGACCGGACCGGGCCTACGCGGTGGGCCAGGTGAGCAGATACGTGGCCGATCCAGGGCCACTACACTGGTAGGCGGTCAAGCGCATCCTCCGCTACCTGCAGGCGACGTGGCACGCGCGCCTGAGGTTCAACAGCAAGGGGCGGGTGAACCCGTGCGTCTGATCTGCTATACGTATGCAGACTACACTGGCGATGTGGACAAGAGGAAGTCCACATCCGACTACGTGTTCTTCCTCATTGGTGCAGCCGTCTTGTGGTGCAGCAAGAAGCAGGACCGCATCTCCATCTCCATAGTGGAAGCAGAGTACATCGCGCTAACCGAGGCGGTCAAGGAGGCGATGTGGTTATGTAGGTTTCTGGGGGAGCTGGGCGCGCCACAACAGGAGCCTACGGTGGTGCAAGAGAACAAAACCGGCTCCATCTCACTCACCAGCAACCCGACACAGCACAAGAGGATGAAGCACATTGATGTACGTTATCACTACGCATGGGACATGGTTGAAAAGGGACAGGTGGTGCTACAGCATTGCAGCACGCACAACATGCTTGCGGATTGCTTGACCATAGCGCAACTCGCGGACCAGTACGGGATGAGCCTGGCCGGGCTTCGGATGACCAGCTATGATGAGCTGGAGGGTGCACTAGAAGAAGAGTGAGAGCAAGCTGGAGCAGTGGACATGGCAGGTACAAGGGGGATAATGTTGAAAAACTACCCCTTCCGCATGCAAAATTGCGGTGCTTGGAGGCACCAACAAGCCGCCAAACAGAGGAAATTCCTTCTAGGTTGATCTAGAAGCTCAAGGATTGCTCGTATCCTAAAATGGAGCATTGCTCCTGAAAGTTGACGAGTCGCTGAATTCGGATATGAGCTTCCAAAGTTGGGGTGTGCGCGGCGGCTTTGGGAGCCGGCCTCGACTCGACTTTTGGTGAAAAATCGACCAGAACGAGTAACAAAAAATCCATTTGGGGACTTTGATCCAGAATAATGCCGAGCCGTCTGGTGGATGATGTCCACCGGATCCAGTAGTACAGGTTGTTACTAAGGGACTCTGCCAAAATCTGGGCCCGACATCCAAAACTCAGTAGTTTTTTTTGTTACTTGGGGACTTCGTCAAAATTCTGACTGTAGGTCCGCAGACACGTTTCAAACCTTGTTACACCTCATCACAAAATTCGACCCAAAAGTGGGATAGGTGCGTCGAAAATGTGCAGGGTATCCCTACATCAGGTGTAATGGGATGTGCGCCTTAGGAAAGGCGCTTTGCACGTGAAGGCAGGCGCCACGGCGTATGTGCACCATGGAGGCATTAGGCATTTCTGTGGTGGGTGAGGCCTACACTTTGGCAAGCATGATCATGTCCATGTACAAAAACTAATGCAAAATGCCGTTTTCCCTTCGAAAAATGACTGCCTCTAAATTCCTGCTCACATTGCATGAGGCGACCAGAAACCTCACGCTCAGTCTCAGATTTGCCCAAAAATGAAAGACGTGAACCACTAGAGAATATTACACCAACGTCGGAACCGCACTGTGCGGATCTCCCCACAGTGTGATCATGCAATTCAAAGAAAACCTAGCTAGCATTCGTATCAATATGCAAGCTGACACAAGAGGAGATGACTCCTTCCATAGCATTGGATTTACCCAATGGGTGGGCCTAAAGTACAAGCCATCGGATGGCATAGGTATCGTTGGTAACAACCGCATAGTGTTTGTGATTGCTATAAGGAAAGTGAATTTTTTTTTAATTCAAGGATGTTCACAGAGCTTCATTTGTAATCTACTCAACTATGTTGAACTGTTCAATGTAGTTCTAGGAGATCTCCACCTCCACAAAAACAAGGCCCTGCTGTGCTTCTAATCAGAGTGTTTGATTCTTGAAAGGGGTTGTGTCATTCCCCCTTGATTCTGAGTGTAAAACAATTATTGTTCTGCCTTAAGTTCCAGTCTAGCTTACGTACAATGCAAGTCACGATATGTGTTTCATAGGGTTGTTGATATATCTTTGCCTAGATACATAAAATGGAGGACGACTTGAAGGAAGACATGTTGCAAGACACCATATCTTTACCAGTAAAGTTATTGGATGTATCAAAGACCCACCGGCTGGGCTTCCACCACAGTGACACATGGGCCACATAATTCTGCTATGGCATGAGGCAAATCCTCCATTTAGAACCACAAAACACCATTAATAAAAGAATAGCAATGAGCTAAAATCCTGACCAAGGAGTATCTTGCAAAAGGGTGGATTGAGCCGAGTATCTTGCCGTACAATGCATCGGTCTTTTTTGTGAAGGAGGAGGATGGTGTGTTACACATGCATGGACTACCAGGTACTAAAAAAGCTGACGGTCAAAACAAATTCCACTTACTACAGATAGATAATATCTTTGATTAAATCAAAGGGAAAATGATACCTTCATCCTTGGATTTGTGTGAGGGATGCCGTTAAATCCGCATCTCGGAAGACAATGTGTTTAAGAAAGCATTTTTTATACACTTGGTTGTTGTTGTTGTTGTTTCTAGGTTTTGTACTTTGGTCTAAGAACTGAAAATTTGCCAAGAAACTTAGTCAGTTTGTCTTGATTTGCCCAAACAACATCCTTTCTATCCTAATGAATGGAGGAGCACATAGAGTATTTTTGTAATGTCCTGGAGAAAATGTTGCATGCAAAAAATCAAGTGCAAGTTTCCATAGAATGGGCTAAAATACCTTGGAAACATAGTCGGCAAGGACTGTATCCACGTTGCCCCCAAAAAATTCCAAGTCGTAGTGGATTAGCCATGCCCAAAGAATGCTGGTCATATTAGGTATTTCCTCATCTATGCGTTGGAAATGGATAGCTAACTGCATTGACATCTTTCTGTAAGCAAAAAGAACATGTCTACAGCTCCATTCTCAGGTCTTTTGGATCCACTACAGCAGTGGGAGGTGAAACGTGATGCATTGGTAGTAGGACTATGTGTAGTCCCCACGCAATAAGGTCATCCGGTCACGCATGAGATCCAAAAGATCATCCCTGCTGAGACACGTTACACGACTGGTGATGAGGAGCTCCTAGTGTTGTGGTACAACCTTTCAAGATGTGGCAACGTTAGCTCAAGGACACCGAGGGGGACGTGACGGCCGTGACCTACCATAAAGTATTGGTGTTTCTCCAAACATACCTGAGCCCGTCAAGACAACGGGTCTGTTTGAGTGAATACCTCAGCCGATTCTTGATTGCATTGGATTATCAACAAAAACACATCAATGTGGCTAATCCATGAAGCCGACAACCCATGGAAATTCATGGAACCACTTAGTTCAGTGAGTATTTTATGGCCATTCCAGTAGCTAAACTACGAAGACCACAATCCCAACACATCTACAAAAACTTTCTTGAGAGATTATCTACAACAACGTTTTTTTTTTCTTATTCGGATGGGCTAATATATACCCTAGTGCCACATGAATTCGTGGTTTTCAATGATTTAGGTTTTGCACAAGTGATTTAAAACTGAAAAAAAATCAATAAAATTACGTCAAAACAACACTCAAAACATCATCCTCGCACATGAATACTGAAATTCGTTTTTTCAAAGTAATTAATTCATGATGCATTAATTTGGCAGTCGGGTAGATTCTTGGCTTCAAGACTCTCAGAATTTGGATAGTTACAGATTGATTGAAGCTACAAGAGCTTGCTCACAGGAAGAATGAGTTTTTGTGCTTGACTTGATAGACATTCAAGCCAAGATAATCTCCCAATTCTATGACCTGTAGGTGGCAGGTCATATGGGACCATGAAAGAGGAGATAGGCACTCTTGAACCACTGTTGGTGGCCATGACCGGGTGCTGATGTTTTTACTTTTGCGTGACATGCGACCAGTATCTCTTGAACAAAGCTAGTAGCATAAGGCCTCCTAGCCTCTTCCACTAGCTTCCATCCCCGGGACCCCATGGAAGTGTATCAGCATGGACTTTATCACTGTTCTCCCGGACACGGCTCGTGGCCATGATGTAATAATAGTGATTACACATATTCTAATGAATATGAGCATTTCATTCTCACGTTCAATGATACAAAAAAAGGGAAAACTTCTCGTCTTTTTTTCAAGCGTGCCATGAAATACCAAGGCTTCTTGTTGCACATTATCTTTGATCGAGATAAAACATTTCCAGGTGCATTTTGGAAAATGATACACGAGTATTTCAGTAAATTTTCCTATTTTCTGATTTTATTTTATCATAAGACAAATCAAGTACATGAATTACACTCAAAACTAGCTACACCGTATGTACGTGGACCCCAAAACGACTGAATGAGGCAAATTCCTTATGTCAACAGAGCTCGTGCTGAACAACTCAGTTCATGAGCTCACAAAATTCATACTATTAAACTTTCATACTATTTGAAGTTGAGTGGTACTAGTATTTTTTATGAATAGTGGAAGCAGAGAGGGACATGTTCATTCAGCTCAAGCCTTTTGCCGAGCATATGCACTCCTTGTTATGGAAAGCAAGGAGTCATCTTCTAGCGGCCAGACAACAAAGAAAGGCATATGCCAAAATAGGATGACATGAGGCCTCCTTTGAATTCAACGACAGGGTGCTGTTTAGCACCAAGAGCCTTGGGCTCAAGTCACCAAGGGAGTGAAAGTTTGTTAAAATTGAGTTGTTGCAAGCATACAAAAGTTGACATATCAATTGCTCCTTACATCAAGTATAAATATAAATGATTTTTTTTTGTGAGTTTGTTGGTACCATGCATGGTAGAAGGTATCTGTCAACCGCCACCGAAAGTTCTTGTTACGAACACTGAATACGAGTTCCTTTACCTAGTCTATCACTGAGAGAAAAAATACCAGTTGTGGGGCGCTAGGGAGTACCTCGTTTGTTGGACTAGCTATGGACATCAATACAACTCATGGGAGTCTGAATCTTGCTTGCCCTAGTCAGCGAGAATTGGAGCAAGCACACATCAGCACGTCGCAACGAATGCCACCTGAATGCAATAATAGTGAGAAGCATTGTTGCTAGGTGCCATTCCTTGATAGAAGGTCATAGGAGGTTGGGGCCACCCAGCATGATTGTCGTGCAAACGCTCCAGCTTGAAGGGGGGAGGTGATTGGCTATGATGACCTAAAGGTTATAGCTTAGGTCAAAGTGACATGCACGTGTTCGTGTTTAGCTAGTGATTAAAATTAGGGCTCACGTCATGTATATCCACTTTTCAGAAAAAAACAAAGCTGATATGTCACAGTTGCGCAGAATAAAAATGCACATGACAAAGCCGTACAGAAAAACAACGCGTACAAAAAAACAACGCAGAAGATAACGCATATGACAATGACATACATAAAATAACACATGTGCCAATGTTGCACAGAAAATACCCAAGGAACCCATAAACGTTCAAAACAATGTCATGTTGCTGCCACATACCATTCGTCATCTTTGTGGTTCCCTGTGGATCAGCCGGATGCATAATTGCACTTTTTTTCATGTCAGGTCTATGACACATGCTGCGATCCAGCCTGGGAAAAGGGGTAGGCAGGTGGTATATTTTCTCGTGGAGGCTAGGCGGATGGTTATTTTTGTCCTGCGTGGTGGGGGAATGGTTTCTCTTGTTTGGAAGGCTGGAAGGATGGTTGTTTTTTGTGCATGAGGTGGGTGGATGAGAGTCGCACTTTGCGGTTCATGGGTATCTGAGCTCTTTCGTCCTCAAATTTATGAGTGATTCATAAACTACTTTCATTCACAATCTTCATGTCTCATTATCTGACACTCCTACTTGTTGGGCATGAAGCGGGACCGTTCATGATAAGTGGGCAGGAATGTAGTGGGAGGGCCAGTTTAGCCCTTACTCCTTGCAGAAACGAGGGGTGGTCAATAATCACCCCTTTTCATGGTGAGGGCTGGCAGGTGGCCAGCCCTTCTCTTACCTCCAGCCAGCTAGTAGCCGGGCGGCTGGACAAACGGCCAGCCATCGGCCGGTTGCCTGTTGGCCATCAATTGAGCTAGCTACTCAATTTGCGGCCAGGAGGTTGTAAAACCTTGAGGGTTGAGGCCAGTTGCATCAAGCCCTTGACCTCATCCCTCCTTATCACCTCATAGGTTGGGACAACAGGGGGAGAGGGAAAGCAATTGAGAGCAAGAGAGAGAGAGAGAGAGAGAGAGAGAGAGAGAGAGAGAGATAGAGAGAGAGAGGAATCGTGGCTGTGAAATGATCTGGCAAAGTCTCGTAGGCAACGATTTTTTTCCGGTTCATCAGAAATAAAATTCAAGTTCATTTAGTGTAACTTTGAGTTTTTTTCCAAAAAAACTTGTGCAAAGTCACAGGTCGTGGAAGCTACCCTTCTTGTTTGGGACCCAGAACAAGGGACGAGGTACGAATGGAAACAGGCCTCCAGAGACTCATAGCATTTCAAAATCCATGCGTGGGTTGTAAATGATNAGAGAGAGAGAGGGAGAGAGAGAGAGAGAGAGAGAGAGAGAGAGATGAATCGTGGATGTGAAATCATCTGGCAAGTCTCATATGCAACGATTTTTTGCGATTTCATCAGAAATAACATTGAAGTTCATTTAGTGTAACTTTGTGTTTTTTTCACAAAAAACTTGTGCAAAGTCACAGGTCGTGGAAGCTACCCTTCTTGTTTGGGACCCAGAACAAGGGACGAGGTACGAATGGAAACAGGCCTCCAGAGACTCATAACATTTCAAAATCCATGCATGGGTTGTAAATGATAATTCCCCTAGAGAGACACGGGGGGAAAATCCCTCAAGAAAGCTCTTGATGCCATTCTATGACTTCAAAAATTTGTGGAGGAGCTGGAAACCCTCAAGCAAGCTCACATTTGTTACTACAGTGGCCTAGAAAAACAGAAAGTAATTTCTAGTGGCCTCACTTACCGTGAGAGCAAGATATGTAGGGGAGGTGACCCCCTCCAGGCTTGTCGTGATTGGTGTTCATCCAACTTTGTTTTTGTTAGTCGCATGATGAGCCACTTGGAAGTATGACAGGTGCCAAACCATCCATGATAAATAAGTGTAAGGTGGTTATGTCTTCTTCACACCCCATTGGTGGAATCCAAATCTTGGAAGGCGTGGGTACTGTTATGGTTTCCAGCCCAAAGACAATGATGCTTCCAAAGGCAACCTGCACTAAACAACAAAAAACCAAGAAAGGAGAGGAAGCCAAAACACTAATTGATGAGAATGAAGATGTGCAAGTGGTTGAGCCCCTTTTGGTGAAAAAACCGCTTAGGGAAGATCCCACAAGTGTGGATCCCAAAAAAGAGCGGGAAGAAGTTGATGAGGAATGCAACCATAAGAAGAAATTGAGCTGATCAACTGAAGAAAGGCAAGGCATCTGCCAAGTGGGAAGAAGTTTCCAATAGTAGGGATGTTACCAGCAACAGAAAGGACACCGAAAGAAACCACGTGAGAAGTCTCCACAAGCACGAGCATGACCATGCCACGAGCATGACCATGCCACGGTGACAAATACTCACGTCCCTTGCAAGAAGCTCATTGAGTTAGTTTTCAAGGCAATGAAACTTCTCAGAATCAGCGTCGTTGGTGGACATTCAATGCCAACTAGAGGTGCAGGGACAGATATTCCTACCTACGACGTGGAGGAAACAGAGAACTTTTATGCCTCCTCCCGCGTAGTGGTGGATGACAACTTCCTTCTGGGAGAATGGCCTTCTTGGGGATGTGTGCGCAAACCTTACACTCCTCCAGTGGGGAAAGGCTATTGAGCCCATTGCCAAGTTATGGGGTGAGGCTGGGTGCTTTTTGGAATCGTTAGTCGGGCGATCCCCACGAAGGATCTGAACAAAATTGAAAGGTGTGAGCCACCTTCTAAGGGATGTTTTTTGGGTTCCCCTGTTTGACCTTCAGTTTTCTTAATGCGATGAATGTTCTTACAAGATTTATGCAGTGACACACTTTAGAAAAGAAAAATGGTCATCAAACTCTAAGACTTTTTCATTTACCAGAAGCATTGCTTGCCATGTGTGAGAAGGTTGTGGTTCGTTGGTGACTGTCGCTGGAGGGCCAAAGAAATCCGTCGGGAGCAACCAAACAATTGCAAACCAATTTCTGGGAGCTTGATTGTGTTTGTTGGGAATTTTTGGCCATTTATTGAGCAGACAATGGAATCATTCAGCAGCAAGGATGTTGACGCATCTGTACGGATGGGATGGATATGCCAGAAACCACTCCATAGGCACATGGTGCTGGATTTTCTTCCAAACAGATGGATGTGACGGTGGCAACAGTGATATTTGTAGTTCGGAAAAGGGCACATGATGTTTCTGTTGGAACATACAACGAGTATCCCAGCTTTCATTGAATAGGCATTCCAGAATTCACCAAACTCTGCACACAAAAAAACCAACAAGTGAAAAGGGAGTGCATACACGCGTGGATTTTTCAGGTCCACTACACCAAGCCAACAAACCAGCCACAGAAATTTGTTCTCCAGGAACCTAAAGATTCTAAAAACATCTAGTGTCACCCATGGTGACATCAGAGCTCTAGATAGCCTTCACGAACCTGCTGGCCCATGTCGGAAAAACCATCCGGGACCTTGACAATGATCTCTAGCTTCCTAGTATGGTATTCTACGAGGTGACATGCTAATAAAAAAAAAAAATCAATAATGCTTTGCATATTGTGACTGAAGTATGGGTGCAACAACAGCTAGAACGTCAAGCAGCTGCTGATACCACCGCTAATGGTAGTGAATACCTGGAAGCCTCAACGACCTGGGGGTTGTTCATGATTTTTTCATTTCTCTACAATGTGGAATCTTCTGCAAGGATGTGAAGCCGACCAACTGGCTGAATTGCATGGAGAAAATCCTAAGAAGACCTTACCACGATGTGACTTGAAGACATCTTCAATTTTGTTGTCAATGACTTGGGTGCATAGTGATCCCAGTTAGAGTTACATTCCAAGTTGTAGGATGATTTTTGCATCATTGTGTGCAAGAAGTACTCCCAGTACAAGGAAACACACCGGGCCTTCGGCAAGCTTAAGGACTTTAAGACGTGGTGTTCTGACTACGAGGGGTTAGAGGGAGGCATGACCATCATGACCAATCATAAGCCATTGCATTTTTGTTAACAGAACTGAAAATTTCAAGACAACAAGCGTGTTGGAGAAAACACTTGACCAGATTCTTGATTGCATGAGAATACCGGCGTGGTTGTATGAACGTGACTAATCAACTATGCTGACAACCCATGCAGATAATTACAACTATTGAAACCAATGGATATTTTATGGTCATCGTGTCAGCGGCAACACAAGTATTAGACCCATTTGTGCCTCCAACACAGACATCTCAAGATAAAACCCACTACAATTTCCAAGTGCGATACTGTATGGATTCTTGGTCTCAAGGCTCCTGGAATCTAGACAGATATGGATTGGTGTAAGAATTTGTTAGCATAGAAGACAAGTTTTTATACCGTACATGGGACATCTTCAAGGAAAGATGATCTCTGCGCTCCACGACCCACCATGACAGGGTATGTGGAGCCGCTAAAGGTTGGAAACAGACTCTTGGACCTCTATTGGTGGTTAGTATGAAGTTTCAATGTATGCAAGTATGCCATGACTTGCAACCTGTGTGAATAGAACAAGGCTAGAAACAGATGGCCTCTTGGATACCTCCAAAAACCTCCATTCTAGGACTCCATGGGAGTGCATTAAAGAAAAACTTAGTAAATGGTCCTTGAGACATGGCCCTTGGCCATGGTACAATCTCGGTGGATGTGGATCTTGTGATGAATACAAGACACTTCATTCCCACAACTATCTATGTGGAAGTGGAGGAGACTGCTTATGTTTTCTTTAAGCGTGTTGTGGATTGACTCAGACTACTATTCTTTATCTATGACCAATATAGACAGTATACAAGTAGGTTCCGGCAAAAGACAAACAATACCTTTCCAAGTGAGTGTAGCATGTTGACGGAATTCCATCGTCAAAATGGAAAACAGAAAAAGTGTATGAATTGCACTGTGGAATAGGAGCTCTTTGTAGATGTAGATCCTGTCATGGATGCATGTCACGAACCCTAAGCACTGTCAGAGTTTATAGTGAACAATCATGATAATGAGTCCATGAAATTGACACCGTTCATGTTCAAAAATGGTGGACACCTATTAGTGGCCTCTTCAATGGTGAGGAGTGGGAGCAAAAAGGGACATGTTCCTACTAATCAAGCCTCAGCCAAGCACAGAGTTATCTTCTTCCAGGAGGCAGAGGGTCATCTCCAAGCGGCTCTGCAACAAAAGAAGGCATGTACCGATAAACACTGCCTTTAGATATTGTTCAAGAGCGGAAACCAACTGTTTCTTAAAGAAAAAGAAACTTTTGGATGAAGTTGCTTGGAGCACTTTTACCAGAGTGTTTTGGGTTTTCATCTTGGGCCAATGCAATATTTTTTGCTATTTCTGCGGATGATAATGATGCATGACATATTGCCTTGGAGGATGTTGGCTCCATACATGGGAGAAGCAGCATTTTGACTGCCATGAGCAATCCTCGCTATAGACGGCTGATACATGGTTATTTGCCTACTTTACCATGGAGAATGTGCATTTTGGTTACAGTTTACTATGAGTTATCTTGTTCATTCATTTGGTTGTGGACTTGAGTACAATTTGTGGAAGCCCAAATTTCATTTGCCCACTTGGGTGGTCAACAAGTACTAGAGTGAGCTAGAATCTTTTGCAGATAAGCGCATGGAAGGCGGCACCACCTCAATGTGAACATAGTGAGAGTGTTCCCACTATGCAGTATTTATGGACAGGCTCCACAATAGGTCGGGGATGCCCAACATGGTTGTTTTGTGGATGCTCCAACCTGAAGGGGGGAAGTGGCTCGCAGTGCTGACTCACAAGCTACAGCTTCGGTCAAAACGTTTATGCACGTGTTCATGCCTTACCTGGTGATGAACAATTGATAAGATTACTTCACAGCTTTGATGCTTGACTGTCACACACTTCTGGTTCATGAACCATAACAAATCACAATAAATTGGGAGGAATATAGCTGGAGGGCAGGTTTGGCCCTCCTAGCTCGCAAAATTGAGGAGCTGCTCGATGACCACCCCTCACCGCAACAAAGGCTGGACGAAGGCCAGCCACTTTCTTGCAATCAACTAGCTGACGGCCAACCAGCTCGATGGCCGGCGGCCGGTCAGGTGACCAATTGGCCACCTGCCAGCCATCTACTAGCCGCAGATTGAGCTGGTGGCTTGATCTTTACCTGATAGACTGCGAGGTCCTCAAGGATGAGGCCATTGGCTTCACACCGTTGTCCTTGCTCCTTCCTCATTTCCAATGGATTGAGATAAAGGTCAAGGAGAGAGTGATTGTGCAAGAGGGTGATATCTATAAAGAAAGAATGACAAAACATTACCAGACATTCCCTGGACACAATAATTTTACACAGTCTCATAAAAAACAAGCAAAAGTTTAACTAACATGACACTAATGCTTCCTCACCAACAGGGTTGTTTGAACTTGCGAGTTTGGGATGTAACCCATTGTGTTCCAGATGCACACGACTCCCCAAACCCTAGGCATGAAAAAAAATGCCATTACATTCATAGCCCGTCGCATGTTGACCTTAGGAACTTTATGCCAATCAGCCAAGTGCATTTTGGCCACTTGCCTCGACCTCCAGTGTTTTGTTCCTCAAGGTTTTGACAAGTTTGACCACTTTCCACAAGGGTCGACAGAAGCATCATGAATTGTATTAGCATTTTTGGACTACGCTGCAGAATTCTTCACGGCAATGAACTTATACAAAACTGTGCCCTGTGCCCTGTGCCCTCTAATGTCTCGGTAGAATTTCTCAAAGTGACATCTAATGACACTCAATCACACATATTGCTTCACTCAGTCATCCAAGATCCCAAATATTCCTCCTTCTTCTTTGGCTGTTGTACATGCGTGCTTGAGAGTTTTGAAATTTGTTATAAGATAACATATATTAAAATTAAGTGTCATAAATTTTAGTGTATATGTATATGTATATGTATATCTATATGTATATGTATATGTATATGTATATATATATGTATATGTATATGTATATGTATATGTATATGTATATGTATATGTATATGTATATGTATATGTATA
>SZWC01008195.1:47635-63217 GCA_023375785.1 Penium margaritaceum
CGCATTCCCCCCCCCCCCCTTACGTCGCCAATGGCAGCAGTGTAACGCTCGCCGCGAGGATATCAGACACCAACAGTCTTCCTGCTCCCACTGCGAACCAACTGGGCAACCGGCCATCACTCTCCTGACATCAGCAGCCCGGTGCCTCTACTCGCCACACGACTTCTATTGCTGCAACCGCTGTCCTCTTGCCGCCAGGACATTGGACATCACCAGTCTCCCTGCTCCTACTACGAGCCAACTGGGGAACAAGCCGACACTCTCCTGAACACAGAAACTTGGTTTTCACGATCTGCCTCCTTCTTCCTCACCGTCCGCCGCCTCCCGCGCTCTTCATCCTCAGCCTTCGCGACGCCCTCCTCGTCATCACTCTTCCCCTCCTTGCGTCATCGCCACCGTCATCCTCTCCACCTCTGTTGTCTTCCTCAGCTCCTCGTTTATCTCCGTCGTCGTCTTCCTTTGTCAAGCCGCCCTCCGCTATCAGCATCATCCGCGCCACCTTTGTCTTAGCCTCCTCCATCAGCTTTCACCATCACCGCACGTGGTTTTGCCCCTACGCCCACTCAGCCATCTGTCATCCCCGCCATCTTCAGTTCTACTCCTTGCATATCACAAACAGCCATTTGTCATCGAAATATTCCCATGGCAACTAACCTCTGCACTCACTGTCCATCTGGTATGTCGCCAGTACCAGCACTCCTCCAACCAGTTGAGAGAACAGAAGGACAATGTGACGCATGCGATTGTGTCACGCCTACAAGGAAAGCTCCGTCACCCTGCGGTCCAACAGTCTACAAGAACCCACGACCAGCTGAAGGCTTCGTACGGAAACTTCCACACGAACTCCAAGAAGCCCTTTATGTGAATCGACGGTTCCTCTTGACTCGGACGCCCAAGACCAAGATGATGACTTTCCTCTAGGACGCTTCTCCGTCGACTGGGTACCTTCCCCACCCAGTCCCCCTCTCAGCTCTCCCCCCGTTTTCCAGCAACACTTCACTCGTGAGTCCTGTCAGTTGATGGGGGGGGGGTGTCAGAATCACTCTCGTAAACCTGACAGGACTCCCAGCAGCTGGAAAACAAATTCTCAATAACGGTTCAGCTCTGGTCTGAACCACCTCGGTCGACATACTAGCCGTTGTCAATGCACTAACCGTTGTCGGCGCCCTGGCAGGTACAACGGCTATCGGACCGAGTGATCCCCTAATAAGTGGTCACCCCGCAAGCGCGTCCGGCTAGCGCACAAGAAGCCGTTACTTTTTTTTGTCTTGCTTTGTATATATGCGGAGGATGTTTATTCCCTCCAGTTCAACCAGAACAGTTCTGCACATCCTGTTCCCTTTGGTTCCACGGCTTTGCCGCCGTGTTCTCGCCCTGCTCACCTGTCGCATCCACTCGCTTCGTCCACCATTCCCATCTCTCCCTTCGCTTTGTCACCCCTGACCTTTTGCCGAACCCCGACGCATCTCTCGCTTTGCTTCCGTTCTCTCTCACTGCCACTGTCTACCTTGGAGCTTCAATGTCTCGCCTCTCTCGAGGCTCTGCAACTAACTCCTAGGAACTGCTCTCGCATCTCCCCTTCTGTCATTTTGCTGACTCGCTCCTACATGCTTCAGTGCTTCTGCTTGCTTCTGCTCTTGTCGTCCTCGGTCATCCCAATTTTCTGACACATGTAAGTACATGTAAGTACATGTAGGTGCGTCTAATTGCGTGTAAGTGCGTATAACGACATGTAAGTGCGTCTAATTGCGTGTAAGTGCGTGTAACTGCGTATACGTTTGTGTAAGTACGTGTAAGTACATGTAAGTGCATACAAGTGCGTGTAAGTGCTTGTAAGTGTGTGTAAGTGCATGTAAGTGCGTTTTAGTGCGTGTAACTGTGTGTAAGGGCGTGCAACTACGTGTAAGTGTGTGAAAGTGCGTGTAAGTGTGTGTAAGTACGTGTATGTGTGTGTAAGTGCGTGTAAGTACGTGTAAGTGCGTGTAAGTGGGTGTAATTTCGTGTAAGTACCTGTAAGTGTCTGTAAGTGCAATTAACTACGTATAAGTGCGTGTACGTGCGTGTAAGTGTGTGTAAGAGTGTATAAGTGCATGTAAGTGTATGCAAGTGCGTATAAGTGCGTGTAAGTGCGTCTACATACGTATAAGTGCATACAAGTGCGTGTAAGTACGTGTAAGTGCGTATAAGTGCGTATAAGTACGTGTAAGTGCGTGTACGTACGTGTAAGTGCATGTAAGTGTGTGCAAGTGCATGTAAGTGCATGTAAGAGTGTGTAAGTGCATGTAAGTGCGTGTAAGTGTGTGCAAGTACGTGAAAGTGCGTGTAAGTGCGTGCGTGTAAGTGCCTCTAAGTACGTGTCAGTGCGTGTAAGTGTATATAAGTGCGTGTAAATGCGTGTAAGTGCGTATAAGTATGTGTAGGTGCGTGTAAGTGTGTGTAAGTGCATGTAAGTACGTGTAAGTGCGTGTAAGTGCATGTGAGTGCGTGTAAGTGTGTGTAAGTGCGTGTAAGTGCGTGTAAGTGCGTGTTAGTGTGTGTAAGTGCGTGTAAGTGTGTGTGTGTGTTTGTTTTAGTGCGTGTAACTGAGTGTAAGTGGGTGTAAGTGCATGTAAGTTCTTGTAAGTGCGTGTAAGTGCGTGTAAGTGCGTGGAAGTGCGTGTAAGTGTACGTAAGTGCGTGTAAGTGCATGTAAGTGCGTGTAAGTGCACGTAGGTGTATGTAAGTGCGTGTAAGTGTGTGTAAGTGTGTGTATGTACGTGTTAGTATGTGTAAGTGCGTACAAGTAGGTCCAAGTGCCTACACGTGTGTAGAAGTGTGTATAAGTGCGTGTGAGTGCGTGCAAGTACGTGGAATACTGTGCTTGTTCGTATGTATAAGTGTGTGTAAGTGCGTGTGTGTACAAGTGCGTGTATGTGCATGTAACTGCGTTTAAGTGCGTGTAAGTGCTTTAAGTACGTGTGAGTGCGTGTAAGTACGTGTAAGTGCATGTAGTGCGTGCAAGTACATGTAAGTACGTGTAAGTGCGTATACGTGCGTGTAAGTGCGTGTAACTGCATGTAAGTGCGTGTAAGTGTGTGCAAGTACGTGAAAGTGCGTGTAAGTGCCTGTAAGTACGTGTAAGTGCGTGTAAGTGTATATACGTGCGTGTAAATGCGAGTAAGTGCGTGTAAGTATGTATAGGTGCGTGTAAGTGCGTGTAAGTGCATGTAAGTACGTGTAAGTGCGTGTAAGTGCATTTAAATCTGTGTAAGTGTATGTAAGTGTGTGTAAATGCGTGTAAGTGCGTGTAAGTGCGTGTAAGTGCGTGTAAGTGCGTGTAAGTGCGTATAAGTGCGTGTAAGTGTGTGTGTGTGTTTGTTTTAGTGCGTGTAACTGAGTGTAAGTGGGTGTAAGTGCATGTAAGTTCTTGTAAGTGCGTGTAAGTGCGTGTAAGTGCATGTGAGTGTGTGTAAGTGTACGTAAGTACGTGTAAATTCATGTAAGTGCGTGTAAGTTTGTGTAAGTGTGCATACGGACGTGTAAGTGTGTGTAAGTGCGCACAAGTGTGTGCAAGTGCCTATACTTGTGTGGAAGTGCATATAAGTGCATGTAAGTGCATGCAAGTACGTAGAACATTGTGTAAGTACGTGTAAGTGTGTGTAAGTGAGTGTAAGTGTGTGTAAGTACACGTAAGTGCGTCTATGAGCGTGTAAGTGGGTGTAACTACGTGTAAGTACGTGTAATTACGTGTAAGTGCATGTAAATGTGTGTAAGTGCGTGTAAGTGCGTATAAGTGCATGTGAGTGTGTGTAAGTTATTGTAAGTGCTTGTAAGTGTATGTAATTGCGTGTACGTGCGTATAAGTCCGTGTAAGTGCGTGTAAGTGCGTGTAATTGCGTGTAAGTGCTTGTAAGTGCGTGTAATTATGTGTTAGTGCATGTAAGTACGTGTAATTGCATGTAAGCACGTGTAAGTACATGTAAGTGCATGTAAGTGCGTGTAAGTGCGTGTAAGTGCATGTAAGTGCGTGTAAATAGGTGTAAGTGCGTGTAAGTGCGCGTAAGTGCGTGTAAGTACGTTTAAATGCGAGTAAGTACGTGTAAGTGCATGTAAGTGCGTATTCGTGTGTATAAGTGCGTGTAAGTGCGTGTAAGAGCGTGTAAGTGCGTGTAAGTACATGTAATTGTGTGTAAGTGCGTGTAAGTGCGTGTAAGTACGTGTAAGTATGTGTAAGTGTGTACAAGTGCGTGCAAGTGCGTGTACGTGCGTGGAAGTGCGTGTAAGTACGTAAAAGTGCGTGTAAGTGCGTGGAACACCGTGTAAGTACGTATAAGTGCGTGTAAGTACGTGTAAGTGTGTCTAAGTGCATGTAAGTACATGTGAGTGCATGTAAGTGCGTATAAGTGCATGTAAGTACACGTAAGTGCGTGTATGTGCGTGTAAGTGCGTGAAAGTGCATGTAAGTGCGTGTAAGTGCATGTAAGTGTGTGTGTAAGTGCGTGTAAGTGCCTGCAAGTGCATGTAACTGGGTGTAACTGCGTGTAAGTACGTGTTAGTGCGTGTAAGTGTGTGTAAGTATGTGTAAGTACATGTAAGTTCTTGTAAGTGCGTGTAAGTGCGTGTAACTGTGTGTAAGTGTGTGTAACTGTGTGTAACTGGGTGTAAGTGCGTGTAAGTGCATGTATGTGCGTATACGTGCGTGTAAGTGTGTGTGAGTGCGTGTAAGTGCGTGTAAGTATATGTAAGTGTGTGCAATTGTGTATATGTGTTTTTAAGTGCGTGTAAGTACGTATAAGTACATATACGTGTGTGTAAGTTTGTGTAAGTGCGTGTAAGTGGATGTAAGTGGAACGAACTATGTGTAAGTGCGTGTAAGTGCGTGTAAGTGCATGTAAGTGCCTGTAAGTGTGTTCAAGTGCGTGTCACTGCTTGTAAGTACGTGTAAGTGTGTGTATAAGTGCGTGTATGTGCATGTAACTACGTGGAAGTGCGTGTACGTGTGTGTAAGTACGTGTAAGTGTGTGTAAGTGCGTGTAATTACACGAAAGTGCGTGTAAGTACGTGCTAGTGCGTGTAAATGTGTGTAAGTATGTGTAAGTGTGTGTAAGTGCGTGTATGTGCGCATAACTGTGTCTAAGTGCGTGTAAGTGCGTGTATGTCCGTGTAAGTGTGTGTGAGTGTGTGTAAGTACGTGTAAGTGCTTGTAAATGCGTGTAAGTGCGTGTAAGTGTGTGTAAGTGCGTATAACTACGTGTAAGTGTTTTTAACTGCGTGTAAGTGTGTGCAAGCGCGTGTAAGTGAGTGTAAGTGCGTTTAAGTGCGTGTAAGTGCGTGTACGTGCATGTAAGTGCATGTAAGTGCATGTAAGTACGTGTAAAATCATGTAAGTGTTTGTAAGTGCTTGTAAGTGCGTGTAAGTGCGTGTAAGTGCGTGTAAGTGCGTGTAAGTGCATATAACTGCGTGTAAGTGTGTGTAACTGCGTGTAAGTGTATGGAAGTGCGTGTAAGTGCGTGTAAGTGCGTGTAAGTGCTTGTAAGTGCGTGTAAGTGCGTGTAAGTGCATGTAAGTGCGTGTAAGTACGTGTAAATGCGTGTAAGTACGTGTAAGTACATGTAAGTGCGTATAAGTGTGTGTAAGTGCATGTAAGTACGTGTAAGTGCGTGTAAGTGTGTGTAGGTGCGTGTAAGTGCATGTAAGTGTGTGTAAGTACGTGTAAGTGCGTGTAAGTGTGTGTAGGTGCGTGTAAGTGCATGTAAGTGTGTGTAAGTACGTGTAAGTGCGTGTAAGTGTGTGTAGGTGCGTGTAAGTGCATGTAAGTGTGTGTAAGTACGTGTAAGTGCGTGTAAGTGTGTGTAGGTGCGTGTAAGTGCATGTAAGTGTGTGTAAGTACGTGTAAGTGCGTGTAAGTGTGTGTAAGTACGTGTAAGTGCGTGTAAGTGTGTGTAAGTGCGTGTAAGTGTATGGAAGTGCGTGTAAGTGCGTGTAAGTGCGTGTAAGTGCTTGTAAGTGCGTGTAAGTGCGTGTAAGTGCATGTAAGTGCGTGTAAGTACGTGTAAATGCGTGTAAGTACGTGTAAGTGCGTGTAAGTGTGTGTAAGTGCGTGTAAGTACAAGTAAGTGTTTATAAGTGCGTGTTAGTATGTGTAAGCATATTTAAGTGCGTGTAAGTGCGTGTAAGTGTGTACAAGTATGTGTGAGTGCGTTTACGTGTGTATAAGTACGTGTAAGTGCGTGTAAGTGTGTGTAGGTGCGTGTAAGTGCATGTAAGTGTGTGTAAGTACGTGTAAGTGCGTGTAAGTGTGTGTGTATTTGTTTAAGTGCGTGTACCTGAGTGTAAGTGGATGTAAGTGCATGTAAGTTCTTGTAAGTTCATGTAAGTACATGTAAGTGTGTGTAAGTGCGTGTAAGTGCGTGTAAGTGTGTTTAAGTATGTTTAAGTGCGTACAAGTGCGTGCAAGTGCGTATTAGTGTGTGGAAGTGTGTGTAAGTACACGTAAGTGCGTGTATGTGCGTGTAAGTGTGTGTAACTGCGTGTAAGTAGGTATCATTGCGTGTTAGTGCGTGTATGTGCGTGTAAGTGCATGTAAATGCGTTTACGTGCGTGTAAGTGTGTATAAGTTTGTGTAAGTGCGTGTAAGTATGCGTAACTGCGTGTAGCTACGTGTAACTGCGTAAAAGTGCGTATAAGTGCGTTAATGTTCTTGTAAGTGCTTGTAAGTGTGTGTTTTTGCGTGTAAGTACATGTAAGGGTAGATAAGTGCGTGTAAGTGTGTCTAAGTGCGTGTAACTGTGTGTAAGTTTGTGTAAGTACGTGTAAGTGCGTGTAAGTGCGTGCAAGTACGTGTAAGTGCTTGTAAGTGTGTATAAGTGCGTGTAAGTGCGTGTTAGTGTGTGAAACTGTGTGTAAGTACGTGTAACTACGTTTAAGTCTGTGCAAGTGCGTGTAAGCGTGTGTAAGTACGTGTAAGGGCGTGTAAGTGCGTGTAAGTACGTGTAAGTGCGTGTAAGTGGGTGTTAGTACGTGTAAGTGCATGTAAGTGTTTGTAAGTGCGTGTAAGTATGTGTAAGTACGTGTCAGTGCGTGTAAGTTTGTGTAAGTACGTGTACGTGTCTGTAATAGCAATTAACTATGTACAAGTGCGTGTAAGTGCGTGTAAGTGTGTGTAAGAGTGTATAAGTGCGCGTAAGTGTATGCAAGTGCCTACAAGTGCTTGTAAGTGCGTGTAAGTACATGTAAGTGCATATAAGTGTGTGCAAGAACGTGTAAGTGCGTGTATGTGCGTATAAGTACGTGTAAGTGCGCTTAAGTACGTGTAAGTGCATGTAGTACGTGCAAGAACATGTAAGTACGTGTAAGTGCGTATACGTGCGTGTAAGTATGTGTAAGTGCATGTAAGTGTGTGTAAGTGTGTGCAAGTACGTGAAAGTGTGTGTAAGTGCCTGTAAGTACGTATAAGTGCGTGTAAGTGTATATACGTGCGTGTAAATACGTGTAAGTGCGTGTAAGCACGTGTAGGTGCGTGTAAGTGCGTGTAAGTGCATGTAAGTACGTGTAAGTGCGTGTAAGTGCATGTAAGTGCGTGTAAGTGTGTATAAGTGCGTGTAAGTGCGTGTAAGTGCGTGTAAGTGCGTGTAAGTGCGTGTAAGTGCGTGTTAGTGTGTGTGTGTGTGTGTGTTTGTTTTAGTGCGTGTAACTGAGTGTAAGTGGGTGTAAGTGCATGTAAGTTTTTGTAAGTGCGTGTAAGTGCGTGTAAGTGCGTGTGAGTGCGTGTAAGTGTACGTAAGTATGTGTAAGCGCATGTAAGTGCGTGTAAGTGTGTGTAGGTGTGTGTACGTACGTGTAAGTATGTGTAAGTGCGTACAAGTGTGTGCAAGTGCCTATACGTGTGTGGAAGTGCGTACGAGTGCGTGTAAGTGCGTGCAAGTACGTGGAACATTGTGTAAGTACGTGTAAGTGTGTGTAAGTGAGTGTAAGTGTGTGTAAGTACACGTAAGTGCGTCTATGAGCGTGTAAGTGCTTGAAACTGTGTGTAAGTACGTGTAATTACGTGTAAGTGCATGTAAATGCGTGTAAGTGCATAGAAGTGCGTATAAGTGCGTGTAAGTGTATGCAAGTTATTGTATGTTCTTGTAAGTGTATGTAATTGCGTGTAAGTGTGTATAAGTGCGTGTAAGTGCGTGTAAGTGCATGTAAGTGCGTGTAAGTGCTTGTAAGTGCATGTAAGTGTGTGTAAGTGCATGTAAGTGCATGTAAGTACGTGTAAGTACGTGTAGGTGCATGTAATTGCGTGTAAGTGCATGTAAGTGCATGTAAGTGCGTGTAAATGGGTGTAAGTGCGTGTAAGTGTGTGAAAGTGCGTGTAAATACGTATAAGTGCGTGTAAGTGTGTGTAAGTGCGTGTAAGTACGCTTAAATGCGAGTACGTGCGTGTAAGTGTGTGTAAGTGCCTATTCGTGTGTATAAGTTCGTGTAAGTGCGTGTAAGTGCGTGTAAGTGCATGTAATTGCGTGTAAGTGCATGTAAGTGCGTGTAAGTACGTGTAAGTATGTGTAAGTGTGTACAAGTGCGTGCAAGTGCATGTAAGTGCGTGGAAGTGCGTGTAAGTACGTGTAAGTGCGTGTAAGTGCGTGGAACACCGTGTAAGTACGTGTAAGTGCGTGTAAGTACGTGTAAGTATGTGTGTCTAAGTGCATGTAAGTACATGTAAGTGCATGTAAGTGCATGTAAGTGCGTGTACGTACACGTAAGTGCGTGTATGTGCGTGTAAGTGCGTGAGAGTGCATATAAGTGCGTGTAAGTGCATGTAAGTGTGTGTGTAAGTGCGTGTTAGTGCCTGCAAGTGCGTGTAACTGGGTGTAACTGCGTGTAAGTACGTGTTAGTGCGTGTAAGTGTGTATAAGTGTGTGTAAGTACGTGTAATTTCTTGTAAGTGCGTGTAAGTGCGTGTAACTGCGTATAAGTGTGTGTAGCTGTGTGTTACTGGGTGTAAGTGCGTGTAAGTGCATGTAAGTGCGTATACGTGCGTGTAAGTGCGTGCAAGTGCGTGTAAAGGCGTGTAAGTACATGTAAGTGTGTGCAATAGCGTATAAGTGTTTTTAAGTGTGTGTAAGTACGTATAAGTACATATAAGTGTGTGTAGGTTCGTGTAAGTGCGTGTAAGTGGATGTAAGTGGAATGAACTATGTGTAAGTACGTGTAAGTGCGTGTAAGTGCTTGTAAGTGCATGTAAGTGTGTGTAAGTGTGTGCTAGTGCGTATAAGTGCTTGTAATTACGTGTAAGTGTGTGTATAAGTGCGTGCATGTGCATGTAACTGCGTGTAAGTGCGTGTACATGTGTGTAAGTACGTGTAAGTGTGTGTAACTGCGTGTAATTACATGAAAGTGTGTGTAAGTACGTGCTAGTGCGTGTAAATGTGTGTAAGTATGTATAAGTGCGTGTAAGTGCGTATAAGTGCGTATAACTGTGTCTAAGTGCGTGTAAGTGCGTGTAAGGCCGTGTAATTGTGTGTGAGTGCGTGTAAGTGCATGTAAGTGCGTATAAGTGCGTATAACTGCGTGTAAGTGTGTGTAACTGTGTGTAAGTGTGTGCACGTGCGTGTAAGTGGGTGTAAGTGCGAGTAAGTGCGTGTAACTGCGTGTAAGTGTATGCAAGTGCGTGTAAGTGCGTGTAAGTACGTGTAAGTGCTTGTAAGTGCGTGTAAGTGCGTGTAAGTGCATGTAAGTGCGTGTAAGTACGTGTAAGTGCGTGTAAGTGCGTGTAAGTACATGTAAGTATGTGTAAGTGCATGTAAGTACAAGTAAGTGTTTATAATTGCGTGTTAGTACATGTAAGCACATGTAAGTGTGTGTAAGTGCGTGTAAGTGTATACAAGTATGTGTAAGTGCGTGTAAGTGCGTTTACGTGTATTTAAGTACGTGTAAGTGCGTGTAAGTGCGTGTAGGTACGTGTAAGTGAGTGTAAGTGCGTGTAAGTACATGTAAGTGTGTGTAAGTACGTGTAAGTGCGTATAAGTGTGTTTAAGTATGTTTAAGTGCGTACAAGTGCGTGCAAGTGCGTCTTAGTATGTGGAAGTGTGTGTAAGTACACATAAGTGCGTGTATGTGCGTGTAAGTGCGTGTAACTGCAGGTAAGTACGTATCATTGCGTGTAAGTGCTTGTAAATGCGTTTACATGCGTGTAAGTGCGTATAAGTACGTGTAAGTGCGTGTAAGTACACGTTACTGCGTGTAGCTACGTGTTACTGCGTGTAAGTGCGTATAAGTGCGTTTAAGTTATTGTAAGTGCTTCTAAGTGTATGTTATTGCGTGTCAGTACATGTAAGTACGGATAAGTGCGTGTAAGTATGTGTAAGTGCGTGTAACTATGTGTAAGTTTGTGTAAGTACGTGTAAGTGTGTGTAAGTGGGTCCAAGTACGTGTAAGTGCTTGTAAGTGTGTGTAAGTGCGTATAAGTGTGTGTTACTGCGTGAAACGGTGTGTAAGTGCGTGTAACTGCGTGTAAGTGTGTGCAAGTTCGTGTAAGTGTGTATAAGTACGTGTAAGTGCGTGTAAGTGCGTGTAAGTACGTGTAAGTGCGTGTAAGTGGGTGTTAGTACGTGTAAGTGCATGTAAGTGTTTGTTAGTGCGTGTAAGTCTGTGTAACTGCGTGTAAGTGCGTGTAAGTTTGTGTAAGTACGTGTAAGTGTCTGTAATAGGAATCAACAACGTACAAGTGTGTGTAAGTGCGTGTAAGTGTGTGTAAGAGTGTATAAGAACGTGTAAGTGTATACAAGTGCCTATAAGTGCTTGTAAGTGCATGTAAGTACGTGTAAGTGCATATTAGTGCGTGTAAGAACGTGTAAGTACGTGTATGTGCGTATAAGTATGTGTTAGTGCCTGTAAGTACGTGTAAGTGCATGTAGTGCGTGCAAGTACATGTAAGTACGTATAAGTGCGTATACGTGCGTGTACGTGTGTGTAAGTGCATGTAAGTGCGTGAAAGTGCGTATAAGTGCCTGTAAGTATGTGTAAGTGCGTGTAAGTGTATATACGTGCGTGTAAATGCGTGTAAGTGTGTGTAAGTACATGTAGGTGCGTATAAGTATGTGTAAGTGCATGTAAGTACGTGTAACTACGTGTAAGTGCATGTAAGTGCGTGTAAGTGTGTATAAGTGTGTGTAAGTGCGTGTAAGTGCGTGTTAGTGCGTGTAAGTGCATGTAAGTGCGTGTAAGTGTGTGTATGTGTGTTTGTTTTAGTGCGTGTAACTGAGTATAAGTGGGTGTAAGTGCATGTAAGTTCTTGTAAGTGCGTGTAAGTGAGTGTAAGTGCGTGTGAGTGCGTGTTAGTGTACGTAAGTACGTGTAAGTGCATGTAAGTGCGTGTAAGTGTGTGTAAGTGTGTGTACGTACGTGTAAGTATGTGTAAGTGCGTACAAGTGTGTGCAAGTGCCTATACGTGTGTGGAAGTGCGTATAAGTGCGTGTAAGTGCGTTCAAGTATGTGGAACATTGTGTAAGTACGTGTAAGTGTGTGTAAGTGAGTGTAAGTGTGTGTAAGTACACGTAAGTGCGTATATGAGCGTGTAAGTGCGTGAAACTGCGTGTAAGTACGTGTAATTATGTGTAAGTGCATGTAAATGCGTGTAAGTGGGTATAAGTGCGTATAAGTGCGTGTAAGTGTTTGTAAACTATTGTAAGTGCTTGTAAGTGTATGTAATTGCGTGTAAGTGCGTATAAGTGTGTGTAAGTGCGGGTAAGTGCGTGTAAGTGCATGTAAGTGCTTGTAAGTGCGTGTAAGTATGTGTAAGTGCATGTAAGTGCATGTAAGTACGTGTAAGTATGTGTAAGTGCATGTAAGTGTGTGTAAGTGCGTGTACGTGCATGTAAGTACGTGTAAATGGGTGTAAGTGCGTGTAAGTGTGTGAAAGTGCGTGTAAGTATGTATAAGTGCGTGTAAGTGCACGTAAGTGCGTGTAAGTATGTTTAAATGCAAGTAAGTGCGTGTAAGTGCGTGTAAGTGCGTATTCGTGTGTATAGGTGTGTGTAAGTGTGTGTAAGTGCGTGTAAGTGCATGTAATTGCGTGTAAGTGCGTGTAAGTGCGTGTAAGTACGTGTAAGCATGTGTCAGTGTGTACAAGTGCGTGCAAGTACGTGTAAGTGTGTGGAAGTGCGTGTAAGTACGTGTAAGTGCGTGTAAGTGCGTCCAAGACCGTGTATGTACGTGTAAGTGCGTGTAAGTACATGTAAGTACGTGTAAGTGTGTCTAAGTGCATGTAAGGACATGTAAGTGCATGTAAGTGCGTGTAAGTGCGTGTAAGTACACGTAAGTGCGTATATGTATGTGTAAGTGCGTGAAAGTCCATATAAGTGCGTGTAAGTGCATGTAAGTGTGTGTGTACATGCGTGTAAGTGCCTGCAAGTACGTGTAACTGGGTGTAACTGTATGTAAGTACGTGTTGGTGCGTGTAAGTGTGTGTAGGTGTGTGTAAGTACATGTAAGTTCCTGTAAGTGTGTGTAAGTGCGTGTAACTGCGTGTAAGTGTGTGTAACTGTGTGTAACTGGGTGTAAGTGCGTGTAAGTGCATGTAAGTGCGTATACGTGCATGTAAGTGCTTGTAAGTGCGTATAAGTACATGTAAGTGTGTGCAATTGCGTATAAGTGTTTTTAAGTGCGTGTAAGTATGTATAAGTACATATAAGTGTGTGTAAGTTCGTGTAAGGACGTGTAAGTGTGTGTAAGTGGAATGAACTATGTGTAAGTACGTGTAAGTGCGTGTAAGTGCATATAAGTGCGTGTAAGTGTGTGCAAGTGCGTGTAAGTTCTTGTAAGTACGTGTAAGTGTGTGTATAAGTGCGTGTATGTGCATGTAACTGCGTGTAAGTGCGTGTACGTGTGTATAAGTACGTGTAAGTGTGTGTAAGTGCGTGTAATCACACAAAAGTGCGTGTAAGTACGTGCTAGTGTGTGTAAATGTGTGTAAGTGTATATAAGTGCGTGCAAGTGCGTGTAAGTGCGTATAACTGTGTCTAAGTGTGTGTAAGTGCGTGTAAGTCCGTGTAAGTCCGTGTAAGTGTGTGTGAGTGCGTGTAAGTGCGTGTAAGTGCTTGTAAATGCATGTAAGTGCGTGTAAATGCGTGTAAGTGCGCATAACTGCGTGTAAGTGTGTGTAACTGTGTGTAAGCATGTGCAAGTGCGTGTAAGTGGGTGTAAGTGCGTGTAAGTGCGTGTAAGTGCATGTAAGTGCGTGTAAGTGCATGTAAGTACGTGTAAGTTGATGTAAGTGTTTGTAACTGCTTCTAAGTGCGTGTCAGTGCGTGTAAGTGCGTGTAACTTTATATAACTGCGTGTAAGTTAGTGTAATTGCGTGTAAGTGTGTGCAAGTGCGTGTAAGTGCGTGTAAGTGCGTGTAAGTGCTTGTAAGTGCGTGCAAGTGCATGTAAGTACATGTACGTGCGTGTAAGTACATGTAAGTGCGTGTAAGTACGTGTAAGTGCGTGTAAGTATGTGTAAGTGCGTGTAAGTACAAAAAAGTGTTTATAAGTACGTGTTAGTACGTGTAAGCACATGTAAGTGCGTGTTAGTGCGTGTAAGTGTGTACAAGTATGTGTAAGTGCGTGTAAGTGCGTTTACGTGTGTGTAAGTACCTGTAAGTGCGTGTAAGTGCATTTAGGTGTGTGTAAGTGCGTGTAAGTGTGTGTAAGTACGTGTAAGTGCGTGTAAGTGTATGTGTATTTGTTTAAGTGCGTGTAACTGAGTGTAAGTGGGTGTAAGTGCATGTAAGTTCTTGTAAGAGCGTGTAAGTACATGTAAGTGTGTGTATGTGCATGTAAGTGCGTGTAAGTGTGTTTAAGTATGTTCAAGTGCGTACAAGTCCGTGCAAGTGCGTGTTAGTGTGTGCAAGTGCGTGTAAGTGTGTGGTTGTGCGTGTAAGTGCGTGTAATTGCGTGTAAGTACGTATCATTGCGTGTAAGTACATGTAAATGCGTTTACGGGCGCGTAAGTACGTATAAGTACGTGTAAGTGCGTGTAAGTACGCGTAACTCCGTGTAGCTACGTGTAACTGCGTGTAAGTGCGTATAAGTGCGTTTAAGTTCTTGTAAGTGCTTCTAAGTATGTGTTATTGCGTGTAAGTACATGTAAGTGCGGGTAAGTGCGTGTAAGTGTGTGTAAGTGTGTGTAAGTACGTGTAAGTGCGTGTTATTGGGTGTAAGTACGTGTAAGTACATATAAGTATGTGTAAGTGCGTGTAAGTGCGTGTAAGTGTGTGTAAGTGTGTATAAGTGCATATACGTGTGTGTAAGTGCCTATAAGTACGTGTAACTTGGTGTAACTGTGTGTAAGTACGTGTAACTGCATGTAAGTGGGTGTAAGTGCATGTTGGTTCTTGTAAGTGCATGTAAGTGCGTGTAAGTGCGAGCAAGTGTGTGTAAGTGCACGTAAGTGCGTGTAAGTGTGTGTAAGTGGATGTAAGTGCGTGCAAATGCATGTAAGTACGTGTAAGTGTGTGTGAGCATGTGTAAGAGCCTGTAACTGCGTGTAAGTACGTGTAAGTACGTGTACGTCTGTGTAAGTGCGTGTAAGTGCGTGTAAGTGCGTGTAAATAGGTGTAAGTACATGTAAGTACATGTTAGTGCGTGTAAGTGTGTGTAAGTACGTGTAACTGTGTGTAAGTGCGTGTAACTGCGTGTAAGTATATGTAAGTGCGTGTAGGTGTGAGTAAGTGCGTGTAAGTACGTGTAAGTACGTGCAAACACGTGTAAGTGTGTGTAACTGGACGTAAGTGCGTGTAAGTGTGTGTAAGTGCGTGTAAGTGTATGTAAGTGCGTGTAAGTGTGTGTAAGTGTTTGTAAGTACGTGTAAGTGTGTCTAAGTGCGTGTACGTGCATAGAAGTGCGTGTAAGTGCATGTAACTACGTGTAAGTGCGTGTTAGTGTGTAGAAGCATGTGTATGTATGTACCCCTGCTGTCCTCGCTCATCCCAAACTTCTGACATGGTATCAGAGCCTCAGGCAACACCACCTGGTGCCTCATGACACAGTCATTGCTCTGTCGCTCTCAATTCTTACCTTCTCTGATCTGCACTCCTCTGCCGTTGTCTCCGCCACCTTGTACATCTGTGCTTCGTCAGCAGCTGACATGAGCAGCACCGCTTGAAGTACGTCGCACGCTAAAGAAACGCCCTTTCATCGGGGGGAAGCCCTAAGCCCATTCCACGCACGTGGCCAACCAGTGGTGACTCGTCGTCCACAGCAGCTGCCAGCATCTCTTGAGCTGCCGCCAATTGTCATCTTCCTCAAAGCTTCCTACCGCTTGCTACCTCCTACCTCATAGCTTTGCGGCCTCTATAAGCATCTCTGCCCTTCTCGCATCACCTCATGAGCTTCCTCTGCTACTCCATCATCATCAGCCCTCTCGTAGTCCTTGTGCCGCGCCGCGTTCTCGCATTCCCCCCCCCCCCCTTACATTGCCAATGGCAGCAGTGTAATGCTCGCCGCGAGGATATCGGACACCAACAGTCTTCCTGCTCCCATTGCGAGCCAACTGGGGAACAAGCCATCACTCTCCTGACATCAGCAGCCCGGTGCCTCTACTCGCCACACGACTTCCTTTGCTGCAACCGCTGT